>JAKWJD010000214.1:0-24845 GCA_027705065.1 Solanum peruvianum
AGTTAAGAAGCAAGTCAAACTAAAGTTTCTAAAGTTTTCAACAAGGGTTTTTATTGAACGTTATAACTTTGTTTTAAGGCTCAAGTTTCAAGTCAGAGTAAAGAGTAAAGTTGAAGTCTTTCCTTCAAGAAATGTAGAGGAACTATGTATTACCTAAGAGTTGAGTTAAGGTCAAGAATTTCAAGTTAAGCAAAGAGTAGAGAGTTGAGTTCATTTCTGAAAAGTTACAAGAGAACTAAGTATGCCCTAAGAGTTACAAATATTTTCACATTTTGAGCAAGAAGAAGGAAGCTAGACTTCCAACAGAGCCTTTGGATAGTTTTTGTAAAAAGAAAACCACGATATCCAAGAGAGCTTTTAAAGCTAAGTTTGAGCAATTACCTCAAACCAGAGAAGAAGTTATTTTTAAAACATATTAGCTAAGTATTTTGGGAGTAGAAGATCCGATATAAGGATGCGAGTTCATATTAAATCAATACCCCATAAAGAATGAAGCAAACATGGACAGAAGAAGGGTCATACTTTTTAGATGATTGCTTAGTGCTTTTTAGTATTGACTGGTGGATCCACTTAGTAGTTCAGGTTTTATACTAACGGCAAGGTATCGGACGATCCTCTTGCAACGTGAGGTAAGATGTTGTACGGTCGCTTAGGCTCATAGTGATGGTTGTCGATTAGAGAATCTCCCACAGAAAAACTATATTACTTTCATATAAAAGTAAAGTTGAATTTGTTATACATATATGGCATGTGTTGTTATTTTCTTTATATTTAGTTCAGTAATTCATGAGTTTAGCTGAGCCAAGGTAAATTTCTTCATATTTCTTTCAAGCTTAAAGTGTTTTAGGATTCCAACTCGCATACTCGTATATTCAATGTACCGATGTCAGTTTACCTGCATCGTGTTATGATGTAGAGCCACGTAACCAGGATCAACATCCAGCGCCTCATTGATCTAGTTTGAGTATCCAGAGTTAGTGGTGAGCTTCCTTGAATTCGGAGGACTCTTTTATTGCTTCTAGTATTTTCCTTTATAGAATATTGTGCGCTTTGTCCCAACATTCATCCTAGTATTGCAGAGGCTTCATAGACGGATAATCAGTCAGATAGTCCAGTTTAAGTCTCTATTTATTTATATATATTTTATCATATGAGACTTAAAAGATATTTTGGCCAAGATATTTTACTTTAAATTATTCTTTGAGAATGTTTCTTTCTTATAATGAGTTAAGTCTCTGCTGAGTTAAGCAAGCTAGGCCAAGGGTTAGCTCAAGACAAACAATGATCATTGGATGCGGGCTACGTCCAGGATGTAGACTCGGGGCGTGACAGTATGTGCCCACGTGGACAAGTTACTATTTATAATGATGCAATATTTATGATGTCCACACGAGCACATGTATACCTTTAAAATACACTATTAATATTGCAACGGTAAATGTCATTTCCAAAGTTTGGTACTATTGCAGCAATTTCAATCAAAGTTCAGATATATTTCAAACATTTACCCAATTTTGTATGATTAAATGTTACCAATTGAGCAAAATCTATGTCAACATTAAAAAATGTTGATTATAACATGATACGTTAATTTTTTAAAAAATATGTGTAGTACTGATCACCTAGATTTTCATTTATTAGACATCATTACAGTTTTACGCCATTATAAACTTTGTATTCAATAGTTTACATTAAATTAATTCAATTTATTATGATTAAGTGATTTATTAAATTAAAATATTTTAATAATTAATAATGATTAAGTGATGAAACTTTATGAGTAAACACATGATATGACTTTTTGATTTGGTTTAACATCATGACCAGATAAGGTTTTAGCATTTAAATGTTCTACTCCTATATAGTAATATTTATGGAGGACTCGCAAAGGGGAATTGGTTGATTAATCAGATGAGCTCCCAAATGAAAAGTTATTTGTCTCTCTTATATGATTTGTGAGCTAGATAAGGACACCTACCCTGTATTTCACCTTTATTTTTCTCTTTGAGGTTCAATATCTATTTGTTGTAAGATGTCAAGACATGTTTTGCTTGAATTATTACGTTATCCAAGTAATATCATTTTGAGAAATAAAAAAAATATAATACTAAGAAATTTAATATCGAATGAGTTCAACCATATATGATTTGAACCTCATGCAAAAATAGTCGAAGTTGAATTTTATATGACATGAACTTATGTAAAAATGATTGGAATAATTCACTATCTTATTATATGAAGTTAGTTTATATGCCAAATTTTAGAAGCATATGTATGAAAAATAGACTTGTGTGCCTAAAGTCAATTTAAATAAAATTTATGTTACAAAAAAAGTTTATGAATTTCAACTACTACTTCAATAGAGTCATAAATTGGTTATAGATGGATTTTTCCTGATATTTCTTTATGTACAAAATTGAAATTCATCCATTTATATCATGTTGGGTCAACTTATTCCTTTGGCCGTGGCCATAGATTGTAAAACCCATGTTTTTTTGGCCCTACAGAATTTTAACAAATGACATTTTGATGTTTGATTGAAGAAATATATAAGAAATCTGATTGATTTAAATTTGCATTATATAGACACATTGAAAAGATTATATAGTTCTCTACTAAAAAGTTCTTTATTTGTAAGATATAAATTTGGGTTACGTAGATATGGTATTTACGTCACTTCGTACTATTTTACCATGCTTAGCTTATAAACAAAGAAGAAAATTTGTATTAATCAACTAAATATATTTTAGTGATATATAAGTATATCTTAAAGTCGTGCGAATTCCTTAATGAGTCATCTAACTACTCATGCAATTAAATAGAAATGGTTCTCCCGGTTGCTACCAGATTTCTCTACACCTTAGCGACTCCAGTTTCCTCCAACTCTAGACAAGATTGGAAAAATTCAAATACTACGAAAAAAAATGCCGGTTCCTATTTCCCCCGTTGGCATTTCTATTACGACTGAAACATGTCACTACAATAGATATCAATTTACCCACTCATCCCCGAGTAACCAAACACGGAGATACCAATTCTCCGTGTGCTTATGTTAGCCCATGATTATTTGGTGAAATAACTTTCAGGTAATTTTCTGAAAAATATTTATGAAATCCTTCGTAATAAATTTATGAAGTGGTACAAATAACATTTTAAGGACAATTAGCAAAAAATTTGTGGCTTAATTTGTTTTATAGACTTTTTTATTTTTCGCCATAATTTATTTAAGATGTTCATCAGAAGATCATAAAAAAATTATATAAATATTTTGCCAATTGAGAAAAACATATGTGAACATTAGAAAAGGATTATGACATTTGAATTTTACATCATTTCAACTTATTATGACCATGTGATTTAATTAGTTTAAAAAATCTATCAATTAACCGAGAGATTGAGTGATGAATTTTTATGTGCAAACAATATCATTATTCTTGTGATTTTATGTAAATATTGAGGCTGAATAAGTTTTTAACATTGAATACTAAAACTTAAATAAATAGATGAGAAGTAAGAGTTTTTTCTAAAAACAAATTATTGAACACTACTACTGATACATAGTAATATTAGAGGAGGATCTCCGAGGGTGATGGAGTTGATTGAGTAAGTGGTCTCGCAAACAGTGAGTCTTGGATGCAGATCTCCTATATGCTTCATTGGTCATGCTCGTCGCATAAATTTATTTAGTGTAATTTAATTTGTGGACTATTATATCGAAGCGAAATGTACCATTTACACAAAAAGAGCACCCGCAAAAAATATTAGACCATATATTTCAACGAATATATGATAATTCTTTATACTCTAATCAACATAAGATTACATTATTAATATGAACAAATAAAATAAATTATATTATAATATAGAGACCAAGTAAAATAAAATATAATAAGTAATTGATATTTAATCAGATTAATCAAAATTTATGCTAGACAAAAAAACAATCTCACAAATATCATTTGATGTCCACATATATGTAATTTTAGCATAAGAAAATTTGGAATGATACACATTTCAAATTTATATTTAAATAATTTAATCTTAATTTCAAAATTAAAACTCATTAAACTACCAATGTTATAATTTTAAATTTGATATTATTGAAACTATAAAGTCTATGTTACAATTTACAAATGTAATATTGAATTATAATTATTTAATTTCTCACTCACATAAAGAGATAAATATATATGAAATAACATTTTCATTAATATCACTCTAAGCCATATGTCAAAGCATGATAAAAATTAATGAAGTATTAAAACTAAAAATGGACTTCCCTTGGAACTTTGCTATTTTATTATAGTATTATATAGTTAAATGAAAAATATATAAATAAATATTCTTTAATGTGAAAGAATTTTCATTTTACCTATTAACACAACAACAATAATTACTGACTTGACCAAACTTAAGTTTAGGCACACACAAAGCCACGTAATAATTCGCACGCCGACATAGTAAGCTGCACTCTCTATTAATGTGACATGGTTGCAATACGAGGCCGCATACTTCCTCTGTATCATTTACGAAATTATTTACAGTTCAAAAAAATCACTTATGTTTCTTTTAGGACTATAATATCACCCAGATATACAAATTTTTCTTAAAGAATACTTAACGAAAAAAGGGGCATCTCTGTCTTAATGGGATGCAATGTCATATAACTCCTTTGCTATTATTAATAATTTTTTAAAATCTTTTAAGACAATCCATATATTATTTCCAGTAAAAAAAAATTACACAGTGCCAAAATTTTCTACCCTAGTTGTAAGGAATTCGAGGGCAAATTCAAATAAACAATACAGAATTGTTAACTTTTGTACATCAATGTTCATATAATAACATTGTTATATTATGTAAAAACCAAAATAGTGTCAAAAAATTTTATAGTTAATATAAAAAAATTCCTATTAATTTTATTTAGCCACAAATTTTGAAAAAGAATACTATCAAGGGTGTTTCAATGGAAATATTGCAATAATTACGTGGCTAATTTTTCTAGTAATAATTATCCATGACTAATTTATTCTGAAACTCTGATTTATCAATTGTTCATAAGATTCTATTATTTTTTTCATCATATGATGGTCAAATATTTTAGGGAAAAGGATTAAAAATATATCCGAACTTTAATAAAAAGTGTGTGTATGTGTGTGTTTGAGAGAGAGAGATCATTCGGTGTTGGGTCCTTTCACCCACACTTCAACTTGATTCAATACATCAAATTAGATTTATTTGAATGAAAATCTTGAAGATCTTGATGAAAAGTTGTGAAGTTCTTGTTTGTTGAATCGTAGTTGATCTCTATTAGTTTTAATTCATGTTTGCGGACTATTTTCGAGTCTAAACTACTGGGTAATGAGTTATTTAGGGATCCTAAGTGGTTTTTTAGGATCGAATTCACGCACACACACTAGATGAATGAAGAACACAAGAACTTTCAAGAGAAAGAGATGAGAAATCTAGAGAGAGAGAGAGAGAGAGAAAACCCAATATTTCGTGGTAAAACCTCGTGAGTAAACTTCCACGGCGGTGAGGTATATTTATATTAATAAATAAGAATATTTTTTGTTACAGATAATAAATAGGAAAACCTAAAATAGAAAATAAATAGGAAAGCCTAAAATAGAGAATAAATAGGAAAACCTAAAATTAATCAGGCCCCACTACCTAACAATTCTCCCACTTGGAGATTTCCTCAGTCATCCAAAAAATACATTCTCAAAAAAAAATATCTTCATCATCAACATCTTTACCGCACCGCAACATCTGTAGCAACAACTACAGAAGACCAACCGAGGTTTTACATAACCTCAATTTCCCAATATCAACACATTTCGTCAACATGTCTGCCGGGTTCTTTGCACCCTCTATCTTCTCCAAGCACATATCACCATCCTCCACTGCCCTGCGAGTGAAATTGTATCGCCTTCTGATGTTCTTTGTCTTCGAATGATAGACTGGATTTTTCACCAACTGTATGGCACTCTGGCTATCTGAGTAAAGAATCTTCTTGCTCTGCTTCTTGCACAATTCCTCAAGATAATCTGACAGCCATATCATCTCTTTCCCAGTTTCAGCTATTGCCACATACTCAGCTTCAGTAGATGAAAGAGAAACACACTTCTGAAGCCTGGACATCCGACTCACTGTTGTTCCACCTATGGTGTAAATTTACCCGGATGTACTCTTGCTCGAGTCAACATCCCCACCAAGATTAGCATCCACAAAACCCTGTAGAGTCACCTTGTCTTTGCCAAAACAAAGTGAAGTACTGGATGTACCTCTCAGATATCTCAAAAGCCACTTCACAGCTTCCCACTGCTCTTTCCCAGAATTCGCCATGTACCTGCTAACAACTCCCACTGCATGTGCTATATCAGGTCTAGTGCAGACCATAGCATACATCAAACTACCAACTGCTGAAGCATATGGAACAAGTGTCATGTGATCACGCTCATCGGCAGTCTTTGGTGATTGCTCCTTTTACAATTTAAAGTGATTTTCCAATGGAATAGTCCTTCTTTTAGCATCATTAACCATGAATCTGTTCAACACCTTCTCAATGTACAACTCCTGAGATAGATTTAAAGTGCCAACAGATCTATCCCGAGAAATCTTCATCCCCAAAATCTGTTTCGCTTGACCCAAATCTTTCATCTCAAACGTTGCACACAACCTTGTCTTCAGATTGTTAATCTCCCTCATACTAGATCCTGCAATCAACATATCGTCCACATACAAGAGTAGAAAGACATATGAATCAGTGTATTTCTTGAAGTAACAACAAGTATCCTTTTCAGCTTTGCAGAATCCACTCTTGATCATGAAGGAGTTAAATTTCTTGTACCACTGCCTTGATGCTTGTTTTAGTTCATACAAGCTCCTGGTGAGCTTGCACACCATGTGTTCCTATCCTGGAACCACAAATCTTTCCGGTTGCTGCATATAGATCTCTTTGTCCAGATCTCCATGTAACAACGCTGTTTTTACATCCATTTGCTCTAGATGCAAATTTTCCGATGCAACAATACTCAACAGAATTCGAATAGAGGTTAACTTCACAACAGGAGAGAATATTTCAGCATAATCAATACCTTTCCTTTGTGAATATCCTTTAACCACTAAACAAGCCTTGAACCTTCTTTTGCCATCTGGTTCAGTCTTGATTCTGAAAACCCACTTGTTCAGCAAAGCTCTCTTCCCTGCAGGTAGCTCAGTCAACACCCACGTGTCGTTCTTCTCAAGTGACCTCATCTCATCATCCATGGCTTGCTCCCACTTGATCGAATCCTCCACCTATAGGGCCTCATCAAAAGACTCTGGTTCCGCCTCATCAGTCAGCAATAGATAGTGTAATGAAGGTGAATACCTATCTGGTGCCCTGATGGATCTGGATGATCTCCTTAACACCTGCTCAGGTGTAACTTGCTCCACTTTAGATTCTTCAGTAGGAGTTGGTTGAGTATCTGCTTCGATATCTCTGGGGTTACTCTTTTCCAACTCAACCTCAACTCCCACTTGCTTTTTAATTTCTAGAACCTTCTGGTCTCTGTCCTTGTACAGGACAGACTCATCAAATGTCACGTCACAATGTCTCAGGATCTTTTTGTTCTTGTCATCCCAAAATCTGTAACCAAACAAATCATAACCATAGCCTATGAAGTAACACTTCACAGCCTTGGCATCAAGCTTGTCTCTCTTTTCTTGATCAACATGAACATAAGCAGTGCAACCAAAAGTCCTCAAGTGTGAGTACTTGAGTTCTTTTCCTGTCCACAGCTCCTCTAGAATCTTGAACCCTAAAGGAGCTGATGATCCTCTGTTGATCAAGTATGCAGCTGTGCTCACAGCATCCGCACAAAGTGTATTGGGCAGCCCACAGTGTATCCTCATACTCCTTGCACGCTCATTCAATGTTCTGTTCATCCTCTCAGCAATTCCATTCTGTCTTGCCTTACCAGGAACTGTTCTCATCAATCTGATTCCCTCAGCTGAACAGAATGCCTTGAACTCTGATTTGTCATACTCTCCTCCATTGTCAGACCTTAGGCACTTGACTTTCAAACCGGTTCTGATTCTCAACTTCAGCTTTCCACTTCTTGAAAGTTGCAAACACATCTGACTTATGCTTGAAGAAGTAAACCCATACCTTCCTGTTGAAATCATCAATGAAGGTAACATAGAATCTGGATCCTCCAAGTGATGATACTGGAGATGGTCCCCAAACATCTGTATGGACCATTTCCAACCGCACTTTCTTTGGCTCTCTAGGAGTCTTTGTAAAGCTTACTCTTTTCTGTTTGCCCATAACACAGCTCTTGCAAAGACCCATATCAACAGACTTCAGACCCTCTAATGCTCATTTTGCAACCAGCATCTTCATTCCTTTAGTACTCATGTGTCCAAGTCTGTTGTGCCACAGACATGAACCGGAAGCACCTTCAGCAACAGCGGCCACGTTTATACACCCTGCAGTGGTGTACAAGGTTCCAGATTTGGTGCCATGAGCTACTACCATAGCACCTTTCACGATCTTCCACGAACCTTTCCCAAACTCTGCTGCATATCCCGTTCTATCCAACTGACCAACAGAGATCAGATTTTTCTTGATCCCAGGAATATATATAACATCCTCCAATGTCCACTTGTTTCCCGAGTTGGTCTTTTATGCAAACATCCCCCTTTCCTTCAATCTCTAAGGCTTTATTGTCAGCAAGATATACTTTTTCAAAATTTGCAGATTTAAAATTTTGGAACAACTCCTTGCTTTGAGACGAATGGAAAGATGCACCAGAATCCAAAATCCATTATTCAACTGGGCTGTTCACACTAAGGATTAGAGCATCCCCAATGTCCTCTGGTGAATTTACAGAATCATTGTCATCTCCAAATTTCTTATTCTGTTTCTTCTTTGGCTTTGTACAGTTCGTCCGAAAGTATCCTTTTTCTCCACAGTTCCAACAAGTCACGTTTGATTTGTTCAGTGATTTTCCTCGATTCTTTGATTTAAATCGGTCATGTTGATTTTGGTCTTTCGTCTTACTTCTCCCCCTTTGATCAACGTTGAGAGCATTGCCCGATGAATCTCCCACTTCTCGTTTGCAAATACTTTCGCTAAGAACAACATCACGGATTTCATCAAACTTCAGTTTCTCAGATCCACGGGAACTGCTAATCGCAGCAACAATAGTATCCCAAGACTCGGGCAGAGATGACATCAAAATCAACGCCTTAATTTCATCTTCGAAATTAATATCCACAGAATTGAGTTGACTCACAATCATATTGAACTCGTTTATATGATCAGAAACGGATCCATTCTCAGACATCTGTAAATTGAACAATCTACGCATTAAATATACCTTGTTCATAGCCGATGGTTTTACATACATGTTTGACAGTGCCTTCAAAAGACCGGACGTAGTCTTCTCCTTCACGATGTTGAACACCACGTTTCTTGACAAAGTCAACCGGATCAACCCTAGATCCTGGCGATCCTTGAGTTTCCACTTCTCCTCTGTCATGGATTCCGGCTTCACCCCCGTCAACGGTTCGTGAAGATCTTTCTGGTACAGATAATCTTCGATCTGCATCTTCCAGAAACTGAAATCGGATCCATCAAACTTCTCGATTCCAAGCTTCGAACTATCCATCTTCAGTGATCGTGTTAAATCTCCTTTGCTCTGATACCAGTTGTTAGGATCGAATTCACGCACACACACTAGATGAATGAAGAACACAAGAACTTTCAAGAGAAAGAGATGAGAAATCTAGAGAGAGAGAGAGAGAGAGAGAAAACCCAATATTTCGTGGTAAAACCCCGTGAGTAAACTTCCACGGCGGTGAGGTATATTTATATAAATAAATTAGAGTATTTTTTGTTACCGAGAATAAATAGGAAAACCTAAAATAGAGAATAAATAGGAACGCCTAAAATATAGAATAAATAAGAAAACCTAAAATTAATCAGGCTCCACTACCTAACATGTTTGGGGTGGGATCCATGGGAGTTTGGGAGGTTTAGAGATGAAAAACGGAGAAGAAAAGTCAAAGGTCCCATCAGACAACCCTTAGGGTGCCACGCCTGCCAGAGCGCCTCAGGGCAGGCTCTGTCTGACGAGCCCTGGCGCCCCACGCCTCTTAGAGCGCCAATACCCCCTGGAGACTACGTTCTTTCCCTATCTTTTCGTACTATTCTTAAGTGATGTAACTTTCTTTCCTAGTTGATTCTAACACTCTAGAGTACAGCTAAACATCATGAAATCATCTATAAACATGAGATCATGATCCTTGAATCCATAATCCAAATTCAAGGAAAGTTAGAATCAAAGTCAATAATGAAAGAAGTCAAGTCTATGAAATGAGTAAAAGTAAACTTTTTCAAAGTTCTTAGAGTCTTACTTAAACGTTTTAACTTTGTTTTAAGGCTTAAGTGCGAGTTAAGGAAAAGAGTAAAGGCTGAGTTCATTTCTCAAAAAGGTACAAGGAACTTAGAATTCCCTAAGAGTTAAAGTGTCAAATTAAATAAAGAGCAAAAGTTGAGTTCATTTCTCTAAATTTATAAAGGGGACTAAGTATTCCCTAAAGGTTGATAAATGTTTCACATTTAAGCTAAAAGGAAACTAAAAAGTTTCAAAAGAGATTTGAACTAAAGATGGGAACATTGTTTCCAAAAAGGAGATTTTAAAGCTAAAGGGTTCAGTAAATTATGTCAACCCAACGGAAGAAAGTTTTATTAAACGTATGAGCTAAAGTATGTTTTGGGAGTAGTATTGAGCACCGATGTAGGAATGAGAGTTCAGATAACTCAAGTCCTCATGTAAACCATGTAGTCATCATGGGTATTAACATGTCATACTTTTTGGATGATCATGTAAGTTTAGCCAATAGATCCACTAGGTAGAGGATATCCTATGCAATAGCAAAGTATAGAAAAATTCTGCCAGCATGGACGAGACGTTGTATTATCACTGAGGCTCATAATTATAGTTTTCGATTAGAGAAACTCCCACAGAAACTATATACTTTCATATATAATCAAAGTTGAGTTTATTATTGTTATATCTTTAATGAACAAAGAGTTACACTGTTTGATCAGTTTTACATATATATATATATATATATATATATATATATATATAATATATATATATTATATATATATATATATATATATCCTTATTGCTTTAGATTGAGTTGTTATCTTATAAGTTGAGAAGAGTCAAGGTAAGTTTATCGTTACTCCATTTCAAGATTTATAGTTGTGCTTCGAATTCCAGCTCGCATACTCATACAGTCAATGTACTGATGTCAGTTGGCCTGCACTGTTTTATGATGCACACGCAGGTAACTAGGATCAGCACGCAGCGCTTCGTTGATCCAAATTGAGCTCCAGACTCAGTGGTGAGCCTTCTTACATTCCGGAGGACATCATTTTCATTTGCTTTACTAGTTTAACTTTAAGGATATTGTGGGGTCAACCCTAACATCCATCTCAATCAGTTTAGAGGCTTCGTAGACGATTACTAGTTTAGTTTGGAGTCTATTTTACTTGTTGAGACTTAAGTTTCATTTTGGCCAGATTATTATATGAAGTATTTCCTTTGAACATGTTCTATTCTTGTTTAAGTTGAGTTTAGTCTTCCACTGATTTCAGTTTTTCACGCCAAGGGTTTGCTTGGGTCTAGTAATGGTCTTCAAGTGTCGGCCACGTCCAGGGTGTAGGCTTCGAGTGTGACACTATTGATAGACATCCTCTGTCTTTAAGTCTGGGACCGACTAAGGACATATTTGTCCATGCATCCATTGCGGCGTGCGATTCGATCCTCGATAATAGTAGCCATCCCGGCGCCCTCGAAATATAGTATCCATCATGGCATGCGATACGTTCTTTCAAATGATGCATTCTCTTTAATTTATTGTTCTTTCTCAATTCACATAACACTTGTCAGTACCATGTCTCAAAACAATGCAAATGACACGTTTACACAAATAATAAGGAGATGACCATTTCATAATAATGCAAAATTCACAACAACACAATTGTTCAACAAATCTTTCATGCCATTCTCCATTATCAACACTTGACACACAAGCAATTAATCATATTGACTTTTATTACGCTTTTTGTATCATTAGAATTAATCAATATGGACAAGTCAACACATCACCAAGTCTCATTACTCCCAAACATATATCACAAGGAAATACACGCATTCCATGCAGTTAAGCAAAAGTTTAATAATTCACTTGCCTCAAATAGTCAAACAATCACTCTGGCACATGAGCCTTCCTTTCCATTGAACTTCGACTGAAATCAATATATTCAAATAAATGACAACGATAAGATTTCAAAACTAGCATCACTCATATTATTATGTGTTTATCTTTGACCCAAAAATTCACCAAAATTTATAATCATGTTTCTAATCTTAATATCAATTAACATGACAAATCTCATATTATTCCAAATTTCAAACCTAGAGTTGAGTTTCACTTTCTCCAATATTACTAGATATTATAATATTCATATGATTTTATGCCTTTATATTCAATTACATGTAATAATATATCAAACTGGGATAATTAAATAATATGATGATTTTAATACCTATTTGAAAAGAAAAAAAATGAGAACCAGTAAGTAAATCTCTATTTCACATATACATAACCATAATCCATAAATAATATAAAATAAATTACACAAATCTAAATTGGCAGACATTGGCAATCATCGGCCAATGATTGCCATTAATGAATTTAACCTGACCTTTTCAATTGTGATTTTCTCTTTCCCACCCATTAATAATAATAATTTATCATATAATGGTCTTTATGCATAATAATACAATCACATATTAATGTATTGATAACTCTTATCTGACGATTGACAAGGTTTACAATGGCCGCCACAGAGCTCTGCTTAGGTAATTTCTTGTTTTCTTTTTTTAAAAAAAATTAATAATGTACTAAAAGTGATAATTGTTATCAACTTATTTTATTGAATATAGATCAAATAATATAGGGCATTAAATAAATTAACACTTTAATTCATTAACTATTAAATAAGTTAATTATCTATAATTACTCATCAATAAATTATCTCAAGTTAAAGGAATAATCAAAATTTCCAAAAATGACCTTCAGGGTCATTACAAAAAGTTATTTTAATTTTTTTTTTATTGAACACTACTACAATTACAATAGTTTGGATCATGATACATAGTTATAGCAGTGGAGGATCTGCTAGGGTGATGGAGTTGGTTGAGTAAGTTATCTCGAAAACAGTGAGTCTTGGATGCAGATCTCCTACATGCTTCATTGGTTGTGCTCGTCACACAAATTTGTCTAGTGTAATTCAATTTGTGGACTATTATATTGAAGCAGATTTTACCCTTTACACACTCAGTAAAAGAGCACCCGCAAAAAATATTAGTCCATATATTTTAACGTATATATGATAATTTTTAATACTCTAATCAACATTAGATTGCTTTGTTAATATGAACAAATAAAATAAATTATTTTATAATATAGAGATCACATAAAAGAAGATATAATAAGTAATTGATATATAACAGATAATCAAAATTTATGTTAGATAAGAATTATGTCACAAATATCATTTTGATGTCCATATATATGTGATTTTACAATAAATTTGTTTTGAATGATAGACATCTCAAATTTATATTTAAATAATTTGATCTTTATTTAAAAATCGAAACTCATTAAACTACCAATGTTCTAATTTTGAATTTGATATTACTGAAACTATAAAGTCTATCTTATAATTTACAATTGTAAAATTGAATTGTGATTGTTTAATTTCTCACTCACATAAAGAGATTGTTCAAGACAAAGGAAACTGACTAGTAGAACATGTCAAAGGAACAGGTCCAACGAAGCTGACCGACGAGTTTACATCAACGTTGTAGAATTAGAGTCGTACTAGGATTAGACTAATTATATTTATTAGGATTATGTTTCGTCTGTAATTATATTATGATTAGGATTTTATTATGACTATGATTACTATTAAAATTATAGTACAACTAGGATTTAGATTATTTATAATTACATTATTATTATTATTATATTAGTTAAGGTATTGTAGTAGGACTCTAAATATAATTAACTTAGGACTATACGATTCTCTCCTATATAATGAGTATGTACTTAACATTATTATTCATCAATAATATCATGATTGATCACTAATATAAATACCATCAATATTGATCAACATATCAATTTATCAATACTGATCAACCTATCAATACATCAATAATTATCAATACAATCTTTGATTTCTCTACGTGAGATTTCTACATGGATTTTTACATGGTATCAGAGCTTCAAACACTTCCGTTGTCACTTGTAATGGACCTTCTACCAAAACCATGTCAACCTCCTCACTTCACCAAATAATTGTCGCTTGCTCCATTAAACTTAAGCCAAGAAACTACCTCATAAAGAGGACACACATATCCCGATTGATTCATATCACAATGAGTGAACCAAGTAAAATTAGTTGTTCCACTGGACAGACTGTTAGGGAAGTTGTAGCGGCTAAGAAGGATGAAAGCAACAAACGCAATGAATTTTGCTAGAAGCTTAGGCAGGGGAAGAGGAAACAACAACATCAACATATCGAAGCATTGACAAAATAAGTTTTTGTTGGGTATTTAAAGTTTTTTTATGTATATTCGGCAACAATGGCAACAATAACATCAATATACCGAAGCATTGACAAAACAAGTTTTTTGCTGGGTATTCAAAGTTTTTTTTTACTGGATATTCAAAGTAAGCTAGGAGTAATCGTTTCTCTACTCACTAGATTGTGGGGAAGTGTTAAAGACAAAGAAAATTGACGATTGGAACATGTCAAAGGAACAGGTCCAACGCAGTTGACTAACCTATCTGCAGCAAGTGTTGATGAGGAAGGAAGCTGATTATTTGAATATGTCAAAGGAACAGGTCCAACGAAGCTATTTAACTGTAGTTTTACTTCCTCCAATTCTTTCGTTAATAGATCAACTCCAATTTGGCTTGCTTCAAGTAGGATCTGCCAGCTTTTCTTTTCTTGAGCAAGTTTGTTGTATTCATCAATGACTTTCTGCAATTCATCAGTGATCACATCCAAAGAGTTCTGTAAGTTCTTACAGTTTGGGCAATTATGAGACCTTACCTCGGTTGTTTCTTGTAGTGCCATGAAACATAAGTTTGTCATTTCATCGTAGTCATCATCAGTTATTTCTCCTTGTTCCCATGCTCTGAGACTTTTTGGATCTTCATTACGTTGACTGACTCTTCTCTTCGTTATGAACAATTTTGTTTGATATGTCTTGGTTCTCTGCAGTAGTAGCATCGATCTTCATTTCTTCTGAAGTATCTTTTCTTTGAGTCTTGTTGTGGTACCTGTCTTTTTTGTTTGAGCATTTGTCTTACTTCACGATTAATGAGAATCATTCCTTCGTCTTGATTTTCATCGTATTCCTCCTATTTTACGACGTCTCGGCAGTGAATGCTATTGTTTTCTTTTTTCATCCTTGTTGTACCTGTTGATTTGATTTTGTTCATAAGACATTATATTACCTCGAAGCTCATCATATGTCATGTTATGCAGATTCTGTCTTCAAGGATGGAAGCTTTTGTTTCCCAGGCTTTGGGAAGGCTTCTGACAACTTTACTGACTTGTAACGAATTTTAATAAACCATTCAAAGTGATTTTAGTTCACAAATAATTTTGCTGAATCTTGAAAAAATGGATTCAACATTTTCATCATCGGCCATTTTGAACAATTCGTGTTCATTTATAAGGGAGCTGATTCGAGCTTTCTTGACTTTAGTAGTTCCTTCATAGGTTACTTCAAGTTTGTAACATTTATTTCGCAATTTTGAAAGTTGATATTTGGTCATATTCTGCTCCGCTTACAGCACAGTATAACAGACTTATTGCTCTAGCATTAGTTTTGATTACCTCTTATTGTTCCTAAGTGATATCGAATGATTCAAGATCAAAAGGTTTTTCAGTTCCATCCTTTTCAATTAGACCAGGTATCGACTTTGGGACTTTATTGATGAATATCCAAGCTTGATGGTCATTTGAAGAAACAAAGATTCTGAATCTATCATTACAGTGAGAGTAGTGTTGCTCGTTACAGTAAGGCGGTCTATGTGAAGAATGTTCATCTTGAAGTAGAGTACCGGGAATTTGGTAATGTGCCATGTAATCTTTACTCATGTGTGGTTAAATAATGAATCTGTGAGACCTGCTCTGGTACAATTTGATATTCAAGAGGGGGGTGAATTAAAAAAAACTTCTTAGTCAACTATAAATGAATAATAGTCAACTAGCATGCAAGTTAGTAAGGAGATAAAAGATAGTAATAAAGTTCGGTAAGTAATGGACATAGAAAGTTTATCCTGGTTCGGATCACCGATGTGGTGCCTAGTCCAGTCCCCTTTGATTTCAAGGGTTTCCTTAAGAGCTTTGAAAGGGATCTTCGAGATACATCATTTTGAGACTTAATCCTGTCTGATATGTAAATCAGATTTCTATTTTGACACTGCCTCAACTTGTATACCTACACTCAGATTCTTTATTTTTCTTTTCTTCTCAATTGTATCGTGTTTACAATATTTTTTGAAAGATAAAAGAAAATTGTTTGCTAAGCTCAAGTGAAGTTGCATATCTTCTATGTCAATGTCGTCACTTTAAATAGTTGCTGAAATTCGCTCTTCTTAAGGAACCCAAGGGATTTTCATTCAATCAAAGATTTGTATTGATTCCTTGATTGAGTATGATTTATGAAGGGATTGATATAGTATCTGAATCCTTCCCTCTTCTGATGAGGCGTCCTTATAGTATGATTTACTCTCTTTCTTGATTGCTGGAATTTTGTTGTATCAACGGAATCATTGATGATCTTATTTGGCTAACTTTTTTAATTTATAAAGCTTGGTCAATCAGTAAGATCTTTGTAGTCTTTGGGCTATCTTGCGTGATTGCTAGAGCATTTGTTTACCAGCAAGATTTTGGCCACACGTTGAACTTTGTTAGGTCTACTCTGATCTTCTTTGTTTAGCATAATCATAATCTTTAAAACTTCCTTTCTAAGGTATGCTTATATTTTATGTCGTGGTATGTCACATGAACCTGAAAGTGAAATTTAACTTATTTGTTCATTAAAATACATTAACTGTTTAGCAAGCTAACAGTCTTTCCAGAAAGGTTTGGTTTCAACGGTGAACTTAAGCACGTTTTTCATCCTCAGACGGATGGGCTAGTGACGCGTACTATCCAGAACTTAGAAGATATGTTGAGGGATTGTGTGATTGATTTCAAGGGGAATTGGGATGATCACCTACCTCTCATTGAGTTCACTAAAAACAACAGCTACCATTAGAGAATCTAAATGGATCCATATGAAGCTCTTTATGGGAAAAGATGTTGATCTCTTATTGGGTGATTCAAAGTTGGTGAAGCAGGGTTGATAGGACTAGATCTAGTTCACCAAGTCATGGAGAAGGTAAAGGTAATTCAAGAGAGATTGAAAATGACACATAGTCTCCAATAGTCAAACTTTGATAATATGGAAAGTCATTGGAGTTTGAACCAGATAATTGGGTATATTTTAAAGTTTCATCCATGAAAGGTGCTATGAATGAGGTTTCGTAAGAAGGGTAAACTTAGTCTTTGGTATATTGGCCCTATAGAAAATCCAACAGAATTGGCAATGTAGCTCATGAGTTGGAGTTGCCCCAAGAGTTGGTAGCAGTTCATCTAGTTTGTAACATTTCTATGTTGAAAAAGTGCATGGGTAATCCTCATTAATAGTACAAATTAAAAATGTTGGGATTAAATATATCTTATTCTATGAAGATATTCCGATTCAAATTTTTAATCGCCTACGCAAGTTGAGAACCAAGGACGTTACATCGGTCAAGGTCCTTTAGAGGAACCAATTTGTTGAAGAAGCGACTTGGGAAGCTGAAGAGGATATGAAGATGAGATATCAACATATCTTTGAATCCGGATATAATGCAGATCAAGGTACTAATTCTCTTCTTAGTACTTTGATTTTTAAGTGTTGAACTCGATGTTAATATTCTTAGCATAGTGAAAGAAATCTCATTCAAGGACGAATGATTCTAAGGGGAAGATATTGTAAATCTCGTAACTCGTAATAGACAATAATAAGCTAAGAAACTAAAATTTATCACTTTCGAAAGGGGAAAATCTGAAAAAATTTCTAAGTTTAAGAAGAAGAAAGTTTTGGTAATTTTCAAACGGTCATAAATTCTGACTCAAGATGAGTTTGAGGTAGTTCTTGATATAGTTGAAAGAACTTGTTGATATCTTTCTAGCGCCGCGAGTTCGCACATTTTCGACATCGTATTAGGGAGATATGCCTATCGTAAGTTAAGTTGTTGAAGTGAGGAAAGTCCAATTTCGGGATTTGAGTAAGTGCAAACAAGTGTTTTCATCTATTTCCTAATTCGTTTTTAAGGGTTTATTAGGGGTAAAAATAATCCTAAAGTCAGTTTTGTAAAATCAATTTATGCTTACGGCTTGGGAGAAAAGAAAGAAGAAAAAGAAGAAGGGAGAAAGATCAAGGTTTAGCCAAGAACTTCGAGCAGGTATCTGAGATATTTTGTGTTGGTTTAGTTCACCCACACACCAATGTGTATCAATTCAGCGATTTATGAGTTACTTACATATTAAAGGTTGAGGTTCTTAAAGAAAAATGTCAAATTCTCATTTATTGAATTGTTGGCTACCAATTATTGTTTGATTCTTGTTTTCCGGATTGTTTCAAAGTTGAATCCAGTGGGTATTGACGGTACCAATAGTCCCAAGTGTTTAGTGAAATAACAAGGGAGGTTTGGGGGTTTAGGGATGAAAAACTAGTTGAAAAATATGTCAGACGCACCTGGGCAAGGCTAGGTACGTCGCACCTACAGTGCGCCAGAAGTTGGCTTCAATCACTTGAGGCCTGGCGTGTCGCTACCCAAACGCGCCCTAATTGCATTTTTCGCCCAGTTTTCGTAGTTTAGTTTGATTAAGCCCTTCTAAGGTGTTATAACACTTCTTAATAATTCTAACTACAAATGACTTCTAATCACATAGAAATCATTCAAAAACACAAATTTTCAACTTGGAATCCATAAATTCAAATTCAAGGAAATTAGATCTAAGTCTATAAATTTCTTAGAATTTTTTAAGAAGTCTTTTACAAATACTTTAAACTTGTTTTAAGACATAAAGATTAGGTAGAGTAAGTAGTAAAGGTAAGAATAAGAAGTTCATTTCAGATTTTCATAAGTCTGTCACAAATATGTGAACTTCGTTTAAGACATAAGTTGAAATCAATCTAGAGTAAAGTGAATTCTTTTCTTCAAAAAAAATATATGGGGACTAAGTATTCCCAAAGCAATATTTTTGTTTTCACATTTAAAGGAATGGAAACTGAGATTTCCAAAAAGCCTTAGGGCTAGTTTTCAGAAAAAGAACTATAGCTTTCTAAATGAAGCAAGTAAGGAAACTAAGATTTTCAAGATAGCCTTTGAGCGATATATTTTGAGCACTAATCTCAAAACCACATAATCATTATGTTTAAAAACATAAGAGTCAGTATATTTTGGGAGTATTATTGAACACTAATATGCGGGAGAGTTCAAATTACACACAACCCCCATAAACCATGTCGACATCATGGGTAGAAAAAGGATCATACTTTTTAGATGAACCCTTTTCAAAGTAGACAAGTGGATCCATAAGGAAGTTAAGGTCTTATACCTTTGGCAAGTATAAGATGCGCTGGTAGCGTGAGGTAGATCGTTGTATCATCACTATAGGTCTTAAGCTAATAGCTCTTAAGTGATGGTTGTCGGTTAGAGAAACTCACACACAAGTTAAATGTATTTATTTATATACATTAGTTTATTTGTATTTTTACATAAATCTCAGAGTTAGTTGTATACTTGTACAGATTCAGAGTTTCCAGCATGCTTTCAAACAATTTTCTTTGTATTGAACTTGTTTTTAAAGTGCTTTATGTTGAAATGAGTTATTTATTCATAAGTTGAGCTAAGTCAAGGTAAGTGTTTATCTATACTCTTTTGTAGCCTATGTTGTTTAGTATTCCAACTCGCATACTCGTATATTTAATTTACTGATACCAGTTGGCCTACATCGTATCATGATGAAAACGCAGGTAATCAGGATCAGCATCTAGTGCTTTGTTAATTCAGTTTGAGTAGTCGGTGCCAGTGGTTAGCCTCCTTGCATTCCGGATGACACTTTTATTTATTTCTAGTCTTTACTTGTAGGATGTTGTGGGTTCTATCTCAACATCCATATTAGTATGATAAAGGCTTCATAGATAGTCAGACAAGTTTGAATTTTGAGTCTCTCTCTTTATTTACTTTTCAGATGTTTTTCTATGAGACTTAAGTGTCGTTTGGCCAAGACAATTATTATAAGTTATTAAGAGTGTTTCTTTCTTTATATTGAGTTGAATCTTATGTTGAGTTAAGTAAGTCAGGCCAAGGCTTCGCTCCAGGACAGCAATGGTCATCGAGTGTCGGCCACGTGCAGGGTGTAGGCTCGGGGCCTGAAAAATTACCAACTGCGTAGCATATCTAGATAAAGCATGCAACTTGGCTTCATAAGCAGGCATAAACATCCCATGTTGCTCCAATGCCATAAACTCATCCTTCATGTGATCACTTAGGGTCCAAATGTGTGGAGGTAAGTAGAAGATTTGCACTCCATATAAGCTCTCCACCATTGCTTGGACTAACCTTGAAATTGGAAAGAAACAAACTCAATCCCATGTTGGTGAACATTACCCAGATTATGCTGCCTCTCATAACAGACTTAGATAAAATCATAAGCCTCTTCAGTTTCAGAACCCAAAAATACTGAAGGTTTAAGCATTAAGAACTTAGTCAACATGTCATGTTCATTACCGGTCATAACAGATTCCAACAAAGGACAGAAGAAATCATCATTACCTCTTTTTCCACTCACCTTAGGAGCAGTACTTGCAGTAGGAGAATTGGCAGGAGCCTAAGCTTCTTGGACAGCGGGGGGCATTCCATGACCAACCAAACCCTTGAAAAATGACATGATCTGTTGCGCTAGCACTAGATCTACTAGAGGAACAACTATGGCTTCCACTAGTACCTCTTCCTCATGTCAAATTTCCTCAACATCTCCAACCTCAATATCCCCTTCAAACTCCTCATCATGTGCAGGAGGGTTCTCATTGATAGGAGCATTTACAACCGTTACCTCATTCCCAATAGGCGCTACTTTCCTCGACCTCTATCCCTATGTCTTCCTCTACCCCTGCCTCAACCACGACCTCTTGCTGCAAGTTTCTCATCTGGAGCTTTGACTGGAGCAACGGGACGGACACCGTTCAATCTTGTATTAACCACTGTTGACAGAAGAATGAGAAGATTAGATACCAATTGGATCCAAGTTATAGCACGAAATGAGATAACAGAAAAATATAAAGATTTCCTAAAATCATAGTCTCTCAAAAAAAAGTAAAGATGGAACAGTAAGAAAAGTAAAGGCGTCTCTATACCATTTTATGAGACTTTATTAGACTCATTTTGGTACATCAATATCAATGAACCTAGGCTCTGATACCAACTTTGTCACGACTGAGACCGTCATGATTGACAGCCACACTAATCCTCTGGTTGGAGAACCACTACTACAACCCAAACTAAGCAACTAACGAAAACTAAGGCAATTAAGTCACGAAAATAAGTTAATTAACTAAATAAATATAGAAATTAAGTACCTAGATCAAAAGGTCAATGTACCAAAACATCAAATCAAGATCCATAAATCTAACAAGAAGGGATACATCCCCAAACTAATGAGTTATTCAACTAACTAGACAAATGTCTAAGTCTGGAAATGGTGGACATAGATGAAAGCGAATCTCATGGCTTCCGGAAGAATTGGCTCACCTTTGAATTTGAAGCAACGATCACTGGTCTTCTAGGTGAGGTCTGTCAATAGTCGAGTGAAGATGCCCTGTACTAAAAAAAAGAGCAAGTGCAGTATCATATCCAAAAATTTAGCTTGTTGGAACATGGTAATTTGATTAAAAAGTTATGTCAAAATGTGGAAATTCGATCCAATATTATGTCGGAACGTGGCAATTCAATCCAAAGTTATGCCAAAACTTGGAAATCGATCCAAGTTAGTTATGACGAAACGTGACAACAAATCCCAAATTCATACCACAATCACAATTAAAAGTATATCATCAAGATCATACACTTACATCATGATTTCATGGCAGGCATCATCCAACTATCTTATTTACAACAAGTGTGATCAAAATTGCAACATTCATACATATACAAGTATCACAATGAAGCAAGAACATGCATACATCACAGAACATAGAATCACAAACATCATCTACCTCTAAACAAACTTGAAATCTTAAGAAACTTGATATTTCCCTTTCCGAATTCGTTCTGCTTGTTTTTAGTCTACACACAGTCACAATAACACGGGAATTAAAAAACAGTCGCTAATTACCAAAAACTATAACAATTCTATGAACCCTAGATCAACTCATGATCCAAACTAACCCACATCCCCTTTTATTTCTTTATTTATTTCTCCTTGACTATCTCGCATTGACCATGAGGTTGTGGGATCAAACCCCCACAGCCTCACTTTATTTTTCTTGTAATTCTCCTTTACTGCCTAGAGGTCGTGGGTTCAATTCCCACGCCTCACATTTCTTTTATTAGCATTTTTTATTCACCTAAAATTTTCCTAAGAGGTCGTGTGTTCGAATCCCAACCTCACATTCCTTTTTTTTCATTTTTTTTCCTTTCTCCTTTACTGCCTGAGAGGTTGTGGGTTCGAATCCCACTCCTCTCATTTCTTTTCTTTTCATTTTTTTCATTTTCCATCCAAGGTCATAGGTTCAAGTCCCACATGCCACATTCCCTTTTTCTCACCTTATTTCATTAATTTTCAACATGATAAGGTCACGGGTTCAATCCCCAGTGATCTCACATATTTTAATTCATTTTTTAATAGTATGAATTCTCCTTAGCTTGGCCGAAACTCATTAACAAGCTGCTGGAAATTTTTACTGCCTATTTTCTCACTTCTTTCACATTAAATGTTTAGACGTTTTAAGTAGTTTTTTAGAGAAATATTTAGGTTCATTATAAAGATTGCATTCGATAAAGAATTGCACTCAAATCAGAATTCTTACATCACTTATGAACATCACGATTTGTATAAGTTTGTGCACGTAAGAACACAACCATAACATGTTATTTTTGAACCTCAAGCCAAAGGAGTCACGGCTACATTATACACACATACAAATCTTTTCGGATAACATAGGTTGTCATTCGTACGATTCAAGACACACTTTCGTGAACATATTCAACACGAAAACACATTACATGCCTAATATATACCAGCAAACAAACCCAACCTATGAATCAACGTGAGCTAGTGACAGGGACATGCAACGGGAACAATCCTAGTTTTCGGATTAGAATTGGCTGAATCTTAAGGGTCTCTTGGGAAAGGGACAAAGAGAGAAGAGAACCCATACTTTTTTTATGTTCAAACCTTGAAGTTGCTGCCCAAACCTTCTCCAACATTCCCGCCCAAAACAAAAGTTCAACATCAAACTCGACGGAAAAGTTAAATAAGGTTTTATTTAATTATTAAAAATCTGATTTCCTTTTATTTTAAATAATCTAATAAATAATAAAATTACATTAATTTACCAACTTAAATTAAAAATAATTTAATTCATTGCTTCCACCTAGGTTCGAACCCGGGTGGAGCAAGACTTCACTTCAAGAGCCGAATTTTGGCCCTCTCTCCCTTAAATGACCCTCCGCCTTGTTAAGTTAATAATTATTTATATATTTATGGTACGACACTACCCTAAGCCTGGAAAAAGACTATTTTACCCCTAGACCTTCCAAACCTAAGATTTTCCCTTTTTAAGTCCGGTAAACGAGTCTTCGAGTAAATCTTCGTATTTGAGAGCCTTACATGGCTCGACCCAACCTTTCGTAGATCAACTAAATCCCCAAGTTAGTTGGCTTGGCTTTAGCAAGGGTTCCGAATTCTGGTTCTACGCGCATCAATCCGTGTGAACCCGGTCTAATTGTAGGCATTCTAGACACATGAAGTATCACTTAGCATATCCATTTTTAGGGTTGTTACATTATCCCCCCCCCCTCTTAGGAACATTCATTACCAAATACACTACTAACTATCTAGTACAATGCCAGTCCATGCAAATTATAACATCAAAATCATGCATAGGTAACTCAACCAAGTCTGTACAAATAGTCTTACCACATACAACTATTGGGCATTCTTTATGAACCCTATCAGCTCTTACATTTCCTCCCATTCGGACAATCCATCATAATGTGACCCGGTTTGTCATAACTATAACAAGCTTTAGGGTCCATCATACATTCTCCTCCATAAATTATGCCACACTTCTTATTAGGTGGCCTCTCCTGGATGTAAAGTCTTACGAACTTTAAGGACTAATCCCTGAATAACATTGAGCCCTGCTTAGGGTTGATGAATTTCTCAACCTTAGTGTCCTTCATTTATCTGGGAAAGAGCCGCTCTAGAATAGACATGTTGAAAAGATTCCAAGTAAAAAGACCTCCTCCTAAGGCCTTGCTGTCCTGTCACACCTTTTACCAGGATGGAGCTACATCCTTTAGCTGGTAGGATGCCGACTCAGACTTTTTCACATCAATCAACCCAATAGACTGAGCTTGTAAAGTGC
>JAKWJD010000215.1:0-25027 GCA_027705065.1 Solanum peruvianum
TTGATATTTTGAAACTTCTTCCAGATACTATAATTGTTGAAACCCCTTCTAGGACATGGAACCAATCTATTGAATATGAATGGAGGCCAAAATTATGTAATAATTGTACTAAGTTGGGACATGGAAGATTAGTTTTTTTTTTAAACATGCCTCAGATGGAAAAAGAGATAAAAAAAACTGAATATGAAGGAATGCACATGACAAGGGAAGGGTAAGAGAATAGGGATTAAATAAGAAGGATAGTTACTAACTGGGATGAGCCATAAGTCTTGAATATGTATCCATTTAGTAATCATCCCCCCTTTTCTCTTACCCTTCCCTCGTTCATGTACAATCCTTCTTATAAAATCTTATATCTTTTCTAGGGCATGTTTAAACCAGCATTCATCTTCCATGTGTCCCAGTTTAATACAATCATTATAGACTATGTGTCCCCATTCATATTCAATAGATTGATTTGAATGCCCGTAATGATTTTCAACAACAATAGTATAAGGCAGGACTTTAAAAATATCAACCTTAATGAGAAGTCTCACATAAGATATTTTCTTTTCTTTAGATGTCAATCCATCCGTAACCAATGGAATCACAATAGCACTGACAACCTTTCTTAATGTTGTAACAGAATACTATCCAATAGGTAATTGGGGTTTGTTTACCCAAATTGGAATTTCGTTAAACATATCAACATTTATTTAAAAATTCTCATATAAATTCCTCAATATCATGGGTCTATTTCCTTAGAAATAGGTTCTAGCCTGCATCAGTTTGTCTTTTTTAACTATACTACGATATTTAAAATATATTATCCTTCATCATGATATAGTACCTGGGCAGTTCAACAAAACACCATACTTTCTCGACATACTCTAGACTTTCCAATTTGTATGATTTATCTCCAATTATATAACCAATTAATGTTGTTTCCTATTCCTTGATTCGAATGAAAATATCCTCCTCCTCCTCAAATTGCACAATAAGAATACACTCCTTAAGCATAAGAGGAATAAAATTCAAGGTCTTAACATTGTTGCGGTTGCCTTTATCAAAATCTCCTGCTAGGGTAGAATGTTTAAATGTATAAGCATAAAAAAAATGTAGTCGTCTCTTTAAGTCTCTTTCCATTTGCATTCTCCAAGTGAATTTCATCTTCCACACCACTATCATCAATGTCCTATACATTCCTACCAAATTTTGGAGGTAAGACACTCAAAAAATAAGTGGATTCAGTTTTTGAGATACACCTCTAGTGGGATACTATTTTTAGTTTTGGTGTATGAGTTGTTTGTTGGTTCCAAGTCATTATGAAGCACTCTTAGTGCACAATTTGCTATTGTTCCTTGAGATCCCTTAAAATCAGGGCTAAAGTATGCATCCTTTAATTCCATCTTCCTGCTTCATTCTAAATTGTAATTTATTTAATTTAACTTAACGAGTATAAGTCAAGAGAGTAAATTTTGAATTTTAGTTTTAGTGATGTTTTCTCAAGTATTTAATCAGACAAGTAGGAGTTGTTTACATCCCTACTTTACTCAAATAGGGAGAATATTGTGGTAACTCAAAATAATAATATAATTCATTAAATGAGTTTAAAATATAAAAGAAAATTAAGAATAAAAGACTTTTAAAAGAGTATCCACTCAAATTTTAGGAAATAAATAGGAACGCAATTATTTAATATAAATGTAAATATATACAGAACAATAGATTCTAGCTAAGATTTCCAGTATTTTTGAAGAGAAGGTGTTATGCATCCTTCGAAATCTAAAACTTTTGGTCTCAGCTGAATTCATTTTTTTTAAATTGAGAATGACATAAAAAATGAAAGTAATATTAATTTAAAAAAAAAACCCGTCTTACTAACATAAGAGGCCTTGAAAATCCACTGTAATTTCTTTATTGGTGAATTTACAATTTTAATGTAAGAAAAATATAAATACACACATGATAAATTAACGAATAATCAATGGTGGAAACCACTAAAAGACAAAATGATAATTTATATGTTAAATAGTAATAAAAAAAAGCAATGTAACAATATATCAACAATGATATTTTGAGTTTGAAGTAAAAGTCAAAATAAAGTTTATCAAATATAAAATGAATCAACCTACAACAAAAGAAATTTAAACAAAGAAATAGAGGAAAAATTGTCCAGTAATTATAAAAATGTGAACAAAACAACAGGTTAACTTACAGTTAAGCATTATTTATTCATCGAAAATTGAAATAACAAAAATTTACGATGTTGTAAATTAGCAACAACAACAACTTAATAACTAAAAACATATCAATAAGCAATGACATCAATGAAACCCCAAAATAGTAATATGTGGAAATACATTTAGGTAGAATTAAACAATAAAGAAGCTTAAAATTAACCAAGACAGATATAAAAGCAAAAAACTAAAAGGGTTACCAAAGTGTTACTTTTCCGAGCGGATTTGAAAGTTAAAAGGCTTGTCGGAGTTGATATTTTATTCCTTTGGATCTAGAGGCGTGCTCCAGTAGTTAGATTTTTTTAGCCATTAATGGATTTGTTGTGCAAACTCGAAGCTCATTGCTTGCCGGATTTAAGGCTCATTGGTTCACACGAAAAAGAGAAAAATTAAGTGCGGGGGGGTTTTGGTGAATGAAAATGGAACCAAGTTTTGGGTTTTTTGGGTGGTTGATTAATGCAGAAGTGGGTTGGGCGGTGGTTGTTTGGCGATGGAGAAGATCCGTTGTCTGGTTAATTACTGGTTCTTTCAATGGTGTGAGGGAGGTGGTTAGAGTGTTGTTGATGGTGGTTTTTGCAGGTTGTAACCAGAAAAAACATTAGGGGTTTTGGGTTGCGGCTGGTCTTTTAAAATAGATTAGAAAAATATTTTAGGGTTTTCTCTTCTCATAAATTTGACACCAAAAGCTTTATTTTTTGACCTTATAAAAACATAAATGGGGAATAGTTATACAATGGGCCCAAATTGTGGGCTCCTGACTGTGGCCCAAAATGGTTGATTAAGAAAATATTTGTGTATAAAATTCTTATTCACATTTAAAGGTATTTCTAGATTCTGCTAAAAAAATTAATATTAATAAAACTAGCGAATAAAATGAATATTAACAAGTGTAACTAAAGAAATGAACAACATGCAAGAAATGCAATATATGAGGATAGTTGCAAAACAGTAACAAAAATTTAATCAAAACTGATTCATAAAAATCCTAGAATTTTGAGAAATAAATACAAGTTTCGACATTTAAAATTATCTTTAAAATGTGTATAGAACTATTGAATAAATAAACATAACAGTTATAAATTTTGAAAAGGTTAGGCCAAAATGCCAACAATTATCCCTTTCTTTGGATATAATTGATGAAAGAAATAATAGACAAATAAAATTGACAATCTCAATTTTGGTTGAACACATGACCTTCGTTTAAAATTGTTGTTTGAAAGGGGCGGATGTTGCTCCTTAATTTGTTATCAAAATGTTTCACGTTGTGGTACATCCTTGTCAGCGTACTCCACACTTACAGCTAAATTGAGATGCATTCTTTTTTATGTTCGCGAAAAAACAAAATAAAATTCAATTATAGAGAATAATTTAAAGAAAAAGTTAAAATCCCTTTCGATACTTTGTACCATCTTTTTTGCATGTTTTCTCTATACAAATATTATATTAGTTATTTGAAGTCATTGTTGCTTCAGAATCTATGCATGTTAACAACCTTGTCTGATTATTTAAGTGTGATATGAGTTTATTAAAATACAAATATATCTATCGACAAAATATAAGTATGCTTATAAAATGATTGTTAGTACATTTGATACGAATATGTGTATCCATAGATAGAATATTTTTGCAAATTAAAAACATGTTTGTTGGTAGGATGCATGAGAATCCATCGGTAGGATATTTTTCTCTATAAATATTTTTCCATTGGAAGGATAAATGAGAAGGATCAATTGGAGAATCCATTGATAGGTATTTGTTGATCCATTAGTAGGATATAAATGCTTGTCCATCAGTAGGATGAATGAAGATGATCCATCAGTAGGATATAAATACATGTCCATCGGTATAAGAAATAAAAATGATCCATCAATAGGATATGGATGTATGTCCGTTAGTAGGATGAGAGAAGATTGTCCATCAGTAGGATATAAATACATTTCCATCTGTAGGACGAAGATAATCCATTGGTTGGATATGAATGTATGTCCATCGGTAGGATGAATGAAGTTGATCCATTGGTAGGATCTTTGGAAAAAATTAATGCATGTCTATAATTGGACATATGATAATTCATCAATAGGATATATGTGAACAATGCCACTTCCGTAGATGTAATATAAATATCCTCAAAGACGGGATCCTCTAACTTCAATATGAATTAAATAAGGTTCACATCTTTCACCTTTGAATAAATGCAACTTAAAAATATCTTTCTACATCAGCCTCCTCCAACTTCAACATGTAATAAACAGGGTGCACATCCTTCACCTTCAAATAGATGCGACTTAAAACTATTTTTCAACGTCAGCCTCATCCGACTACAACATACAATAGATAGATTCACATCATTTACCTCCAAATTAATGTAACTTAAGAATGTCTTTAAATGTATTCTTCCTCCAACTTCAATGTTGAATTGATAGGGTTCTCTTCCTTCACCACTGTATAGATTCGACTTATAACATGTCTTTCAGTATCAGCCTTGTTCCACTTCTAAGTAGAATAGATAGGTTGCACAGCCTTCACCTTCGAATATAAAATATATAGGATGTATATCCTTCACGAGCAAATATCTGTGTCTTAAAAATATTTTTCAATGCTAGCCTCCTCAGACTTCAACGTGGAATAGATAGTATCCTTCACCTCCAAATCGATGTGACTTAAGAATATCTTTCAATGTCATCCTCTTCCGGATTCAAAGTAAAATAAATAAGGTGCACATCCTTTACCTCCGAATAGATGTGGCTTAAGAGTATTTTTCAATGGTAGCCTCCTCTGACTGATCATATGATGTCCCTCTCGGTGAATTTAAAATGTATGGTCCTCTTTGCACGTGAAAAATGTACCTATTGTAACAATATGGATGGCTCGATTGGTTTTCCATTCTAACAAGGTAGATTACTATCACACTATAGCGAGGTGGATGAATCGGTATCTTGAAAGAGTCATTCATTTGATGCATTTATCTATTTCCATAAATCGAAAAGGAATGATTAATAGACACAATACCGCTTTAGGTAGCGTCGTAACCTAGAAATATTAAGAATGTAATTAATGAGAAAATGTGTACAAAATTCCTTATCATTTTGACAAATGTGAGCAATCATCATTTTTCTCTAGGTCACTTTGTTATCGTTGTAATTCATATCTTGTAGTGAAATTTGTATAAGGCGTTGGTGGCTCATATACTGAATTAAATTTTGATCCATTATGCAATGCCGGAGATTTTGAAATCAACTTTGAACTTCAAGTGATGTTGGAGATCATTTGAAGTTGACTATTGAACTTTTGACGGTACTTCTTTTGATGTCTTCCTCAATAATACTATCCTCTAGGATCTCTTCATGCTATCATCATTCGAAGTAGACTATTTATTTATCTGTCCCATAAATTTAGTAAAAATTTTATTAATATGATAAAATAAAATCAAACTGGGTACATGACCGAGCCGTCATTGTGTCTACATAATTTGTTGATCCATGGATTAGGCCTAATGTAGCTTCAATCTTTTAGTTGATTAATACTGCAAAAAATCTGAGCCAAGATCATCAATAGAAAATGTACAATATGAACATGATAAAATAGAAAAATAAAATTTCATGCAATATTCAAATCCTAAAGAATGAAGATATATAATATTTTCTTTATGAACAACCCAAAAAAGTAAAATAAGTGTCTCACACTAAAGAGATTTGCCCTAATATAATATTTTACAATGGACAACAAAAAAAGGAAATGCAAATTTTTATTTTTTAAGGAAAGAATCTAAAAAAATGTTTTCAAAAATTATTAGGAGGTGCGCGCTTGATCATCTATTTATTTTTTTGAAGTTTTAAGAATATCAAAAAATAGTCAAGTCTTGACTACAATTGCTATTAGGAGTCATGATTGTATATAATTTTTTCTTTTTTTCTAACTAAGATTGAATTCAATATAATACCTTCAGTTCAAGTGGTACCTCAAAAAAATTGAAGTACCAACAAGATTTATTCATCTTGCTTCAATAAAAGGTTTTGAGTTGTGTGAATCCTCATGTTTGAATTGCAGTCTCAACTTCATGCTCTGTATTGTGCAAGATCTCTTAAGAGGAAAACTATTGTACCTTAGACTCTTTGGTAGGAGAGGGATATCCTAACCCATTAAATCGCTTAAAAACATCTTCTTCTCATCACTTAGATAAATGAAACGTTGTCTACACCTCCGTTTTTGGTCGTTGAGGCACTAAAAGTTCTGCCAAAGAAAATAAGAACTTACTTCACAATTTTCACAAGATTTTATTGATGTATTTTTTAAATTATTTCTCATCGTCTCTTCAATTACTATGGCACATTCTTTGTTGAGGTCTATGACTAGTCTAGAATGAAAAATGAGGCATTATTCACAGATAAAGATCAAAACATTATACATAAATAAAACCCCAAACCATCTGATAAAATAACCCCAAAACCCAATAAAACATAAAGGATCACTTTTTCATTGATAGAAAAAAACAATAAACAATATTTTTACTTTTATTTCATTACAAATAAAATGAGAGTTGATGAAGAAACTTACAGAAGTTTATAACTTCTATTGTTTGAGAATAGAAATGAAAGAGGACTGGAGGCAAAAAGGATAGTGAAGAAACTTGTATATACAGAAAATTTTTGGACATTATGGTGGTACATATATCTTCAATAAGAAATTAGTTGTTCGTATCATTCTTTACAATATTTTATTTGATGAGTAGAAGCCAAAAGGAAAATTTTCAAATTTTAGTTTTTGTGATATTTTCTTAAGTATTTATTTTAATGAGTATGATCTACGATATTAAAACTAGAATTTTATTTTAATTTACTTTGATGAGTCGATGTTTAGAGGGTAAAATTTCATTTTTAGATATGCTATTTTCTTAAGCATTCAATTTAAAGAGTATGAGCTAGGAGTGAAAATCTGGGATTTAGTTTAATTTAATATAATGAGTAGGATTCAAGAGGGTAATTTTTTAGTTTTAGTTTTAGTGATATTTTCTGAAGAGGTTTGTTTGATGTGTAGAAGCCAGGATCTAGGTTGGTAAATTTTAAATTTTATTTTATTTAATTTGATAAGAAGAAGCAAAGAGGGTAGTTTTTCGATTTTAGTGAGTAGAGAGAGTAGATTTTCAATGTTAGTTCTTGTCATGTATTCTTATATATTTGTTTTGATTAGTTTTCTGACAAGTGAATTGCACGTGATTAAAAATTCAAAAAATATATGTTATAATGAATATTATTACTTATTTAAGAGAAGATTTGAATAATTGTAATAAATAATATTAAAAATTCATTAGTAAATGTTTAATGTGGATCGCCATATATATCTTTTATTCACGAAAACCTATGAATAGGATCAACGAAGTACTTTATTAATTGAATGTAATAATGTATATATTTATTTCAATTTAATGAGGTTCAATCATATAATTAGTCGTATCTTATAATATTACCTTATAGAGAGTATTTGTAGGTGTATTCCACCTTAAACTTTTTAAATGTATTTTTTAGAACTACTTTTTTTTTTATTCATTTCTACTTTATATGTCAAAACATAATATATGTTGTTTGTGTTGTAGGCTCTTATATTTGACTTCTCGATTGATTGTGTGTACAAATCAAACATACTTATCTAACTGACCATAGCTATTCTCTCAAATCTTATATGTAATCACATATTTTTCTCACACCCCCAAAAGATATAGTTCATACACTTCAACACTGTGTTATAACATATATAGGGGTGGTTTAGTAAGATAAAAAACTATTGGTCAAAGGTTAATATAAGGAAAGATGAAAGATATATAATTAATGTAATAACTACGAGAATTCATAATATTATACTAAAGAATGTAAAAGAGTGTGAATAACGTTTGCAATAATTAGTAACAACTAAGAGAATTTTCTCATGACCCAAAAATGGAAGTGATCCGAAAGGTCATTTTTGATAATTTTGAATAGCCATTTAACAATAGTTAATTAATTTAAGGGTAATTTGTTTATTATTAATAACAATTGACCATATATATTAACATATGTTATTAGGGTTGATATTTTTCGATCATAATTTAATGGAAAAAAATGTTTGAAGACAACGCTTAATTTTTTGGTGGCAGCTCTAGCTATGATATTGCATGTGCACTTCAAGTAAGTCATAAAATTTCCAACATATTTTCTAGATTGATATAAGCTATATTAATGTTAATATTATAATATTGGTTATAGAAGAGAAATCAATAATCTGGAAGTGTAATTATATTGAACTGGGGGAATAATAGTTATAAATAAAAGTACGTAATTTCAGCCATAATTATGTCCAAACATTGGTTCATTATAATGGAATATCACTTGTGGTTATTATACATATGCAAGCGAGGTCTGTACATCTGTAGTATATTGTCGTTAAGCCTTAGTTGATTAGTAACTACTTGACGCATTTTTCTATTTATTATTTTTATTATAATAACAATGTTGGCTTTTATAGAAAAACAAGAGAAATTTAATTTATTATATTACGTTAACGTTTTCTTGGTGGAAAATTTTTAATCGCTAATGTAATCATTGGATAATGATAATGGGTAATCATTACGTAATATTTGTATTTAAATGATGGGTGATTATATATTTTATTCACTAACTACATTATAAACTAAAGTTATTGATATATTGAGACTTAATCCTAGGCTTAAAACTTGGAAAATATGAAAGTTGACTTGTTAATTGGCATTAATCGTAGGAATTTGATTATATATTTGAGTGAGTTTAATGTCTAGACTAGTGAAAGAATAATATGTGTGTTATTAGTTTCGAAATGTTATTGTGATTATTAATTTGAATAGATTGCTTTGAGTTGGAAATACAAAGAAAGGAAGACTCAAACCCTGGAGTGATTATTTGACTATTTGACGCAAGTGTATTTGTGAACTCTTGCTAAGTGTATGAAATGCATGTATTTCCTGATGGTATATGTTTGGGAGTAATGGGACTTGGTGATGGGTTTACTTGTCCACATTAATTCAGTCTAATGATGAAAAGAAAGGGTAATAAAAGGCAATGTGAATAATTGCTTGTGTGTGATGTTTGATAATAAAAATGGTTTGAAAGGCTTGTTGAATCATTGTTTATGTTGTTGAGTATTGTGTAGTGTTATGAAAATGATTGTATCCTCTTTATTTGTGTGAACATGTCATTTGCATTATTTTTTGACAAAGTTGTGGCAAGTGTTATGTGAATTTAGAATGAATGAAAACTTTAAGAGGATGTACCATTTTGAGGGACGTATTGCGCGCCGCGATGGATACTATATTTTGAGGGATGTATCGTGTGTCGCGATGGTCACTATTATCAAGGGTTGTGTCATGCGCCGTGAAAGTTGCATGGACAGATATGTCCCCCATGTGTCTCAGACAAAGAGACATCGAGTATATATCACTAGGTCAGACATGCATCATTATACTCGACATTGCATTCTATTGCATTGCACATACTTAACATTAGTGAACTTGATATTATGTTTTGTTGATCTTGTGATTGCTTTACTGTGAAACTTGTGATTTTGGAATAGTAAGCTTGTTATTGAGGATATGTAAAGTGTTGTTGTAGTGGATATGTAGTTTGTTGAAGTATTATCATGGAGGATATGCAATCTGTTGAAGTATTATTATTGAGGATATGTAATTTGTTGAAGTGTTGTTTGTTGAGGATATGTAATTTGTTGAAGAGTTGTTGTTGGGGATATGTGATTTGGTAAAGTGTTATTGTGGAGGATATTTAATTTTTCTAAGTGTACCTGTTGAGTTACGTATTATGTAAACCGTGAGCTATTATATTGGGTTGATTTTTATGCAGGTTGTAGTTGTGGAGGTTCGGTTGGGGTGGTAGGAGTATCCGTATTTCGTCCCCTTAACTTGTGTTTAGAGGTTTGCTTGTTGAGTACCGTGTGGTTTGATACTCACCCCCTGCTTTTACAATCTTTTTGTAGGTTACTAGCCCGGACCTTTATGATAAATACTCTTATAATCTGAGACTTCTTGGACAATTGTGAGCTAGATGTTTGTCATCTCAGCAAACCTTCTTACTCCTGTTTATCATTTTTTCTACTATAGAAACAATGTCATATGCGACTTATTTTTACTATAATTTCAATTGTAATACTTTAGAGGCGTGTACATGTTACAACCAGGTTTGGGGTATAATGTAAGTTGATAGTAAACTTTCAGCATTTTATTGTAATAGTTGAGTTTTAGGTGACTTGTCTTGTGGGGATAAGACGAGTGTCATCACATCCATTTTTGGGTCGTGACAAATGGTAGGTCTCACGTGTGCACAAGCGAGTGTAAGTAGAGTCACGAAATCAGTGCGGATACGTCTATACTTATCTTCAAGACGCTATAGTGACTTTCAAGAAAAATGTTCACTTTTTAATCTCTATCATGCGTACTGGATCTAGTTTTGATTCTTATCGCTTTATTTTATTCACTCTCACTTATTTGATGACTCGTGTGGAGTTCCATATATGAGTAGTTAATGTCCTGTATGATTTGAATGTGACATCTGGTATTAAGGTGGAAGTAATATACTTATAAAAAGGATGTGTGGCTAGATTTACAATGTTAACATTTTGAAGGGGTTGTATCGGGTCAAGTTATACTTGTTCAAGTTGACTCGATTTTCCTCCAAAGAGCCGTATTTTTTTCTCCACGATAAGGTTAATTTTCCTCGTAAAATAATTAAATTTTGTGTGGCATAAACAATAACTATAGTGGTTTAACAATGAAAGTGAAATGATTAAGGAAACAACTTGATAATAGAGTTGTAATTTGCAATTTCAATTTTTAAAATATCATAACATGAATGGGTTGCTTAGAAAATAATGAGAATAATGATGCACCAATAAGGTTTTAGAATTTCAATTATAGTAGTATCGGTGCTTACTTGGTTGAGTTATGGAGTGTGTTACTTTTGATATTAACCTGACCTATGTAAGAATTGATATAGCTTGGGCTAGATATAAAGCATTTGGTAATATTTAACATCTTTTTAATGGGTAGAAATGTGTCCTGTTGGATATGATCTTCTCGGTAGGTATGATGTGTCCTATTGATAGATGTAACAGACTTTCACGATGATATACTAGTGGTATATGAAAATAGATACGTTGATTGTAAGCTGGACAGTATCTAATTAAGGAGTTATCAGTTGTATCACATGATCATATAATAAAGTTCAACACTGCATTCATATTTGACAAACCAACTATGTTGTTATTATAGAAGAATGAGTTAAGCATTATTTATTAGGGGAATCTTAGTGGTGGATCTTTAGTACATTATTAATGTGTGTGTAGGCTACGAACTATATCCTTAGAATTCTAAATGAGCAATGATGATTTTATCATAAGCACCAATGAGTGGAGTAATATTACGTTGACAAACTTATATGTAAAGAAAGTACCAATGAGTATACTTGGGTGAAGGAAATTGAAAATTTTATAAGAAATGCGTATAAAGTTAAGTTAGTCTGTTGATTTTTGGTTGGGTATAACTAGATTTGAGGTGCCATAGTGGTGAAAGTTGACATCGTGGTGATGAAAAGAGCTAAGTAAGCATGATGGTAATAAAAGTTCGTGATGGATTGTGAGTGAGAAGCAACTATATGATAAAGATCATTGGTTAAATGAATTTAGTATTATAATGACGATTGTGAGTATCTAAAATTATGATTTATTACTATTTGGGTACTAGTTTGATTATTTGGAAAGTTGTATGAGGTGTTGGGACACCACTACAATAGAATTAAAATGAGCTAGAGCATTAATGGAAAGAATCAGAGATAGGCTATGTAACCTTCAAGAGGAGGCAAAAACAAGCATATTTACTTAGATTGCAAGAGTGGAAGATGTATCTTCAAAGAGAGTGGATAATTGAATTTAGAGACATCAAATTTCATTTATTTTGCCTAGATTATTGTGATAATTTTACTGGTTCATCATATTGATTAAAGACTATTGGATAAAAACTTTGAGAAATAAGTGTATATAAATGTTCAACTCAAGTGTGATTATATGTTTTTTTTTGTGGTTTAAAGTTGGTAATGAGTACAGTTGAGTTTTTAGAAAAAAAATGATAAGGTAATGAAGAGATGAACAATGATAAGCTAAAATACGTGAATTCATAAAAATCTTCAAGGTATGAGTTAATGTGATAGATACATGAATGGGTACACATTTGGATTCAAAATTCAAAGATTTCATTGTGATTTAGGTTGTGGTAGTGTGTTTTTGTCAGGTATGGATGGTAAGGTAATAAATGATATGAAGCACTTGGAAAGACTTCAAAATAATTCAAGTAGTAAATTTTGTTACTTTTTATTGGACACCTAAGGGGGTTTCACATAATTGTTTAGAGGATAAGGTAAAAATATCATGGGTTGTTGATTAAAGGACAAGATTGGTAAGCGAATCAACCAAAGGAACAAAAGTATGGTGTATTGAAGGGTTCAAGATATTTAGAATTTTGTGTCATGGAAAGAATTTAAGAAAAGTGAAGGATTAACACCTCTCGTATAAACCCTGATTGTAGTTTGAAGATTTATTGATTTTTGTCGATGAATTTATATAAGATTGAGAGATGTGAACTTGTTTGGCACTAAGTCACTTAGAGTTTATCTGTGACTTTATGAAGATTAGATTTTTGTTTGGGTGACAAACAACGCTAAGTGGAAGATTCTATATTATTATGTGGGACTTCATTTTTCAAATTTTTGTAGGTGACTTATGAATATACTGAAATATTTGTAACGACCTGTTTAGTCGTTTTGAGCAGCAGATTTTATTTCAGGAAAATTGGCTGAAACAACGGAACCCACGACGGACCGTCACAAGCACGACGGACCGCCGCAGGGTCTCGTTTCAATATACTTAGGAATTCTGAAACTGGGCACTGAAAATCAACTCTCTGTAATCTGTGACGGACCTGCAGGACGTGCCGTTACAGCCACGACGAACCGTCGTGAGCTCCCGTTGCAAAACACTTCAACTTTTGAGAATTTGGTACAGGGAACGAGTCTCTGACCGTCATGACGGAAGGGCAGGACGGACCGTCACAGGTGTGACGGACCGTCACAGGTGTGACGGACCGTCACAGTGTCCTTGGTGAAAAGGGATTTTGGTGGTCTTTACGACGACCTGCGTGATGGACCGTCGCAGGCACGACGGGCCGTCACAGGTTGCGCAAATCCCAGGCAGAATCGGATTTCTCTACACGTTTTAAGGGTCGTTTTGGACTATTCTTTCCTTAATATAAAGTTAGAGGGTTATATTAATAAGTCTAATTACTTGGGGGTTAAAAGAGGTAACCTAAGTTAATTAGTGGGTATTATTGTCCTCTTTTACAATTACTTATATGTTAATTAGGGTAAAAGAAAGAGGGTTTTGAATAAGAAAAAGAGAAAGAAAAGAGAGAGGGAGATTGATCGATGAGAGGGTTGAACGAGGAGAAGATATCAAGCTTCGAAAATTGCTTGTTGATTCCAATTCTTCGGTGGAGGTAGGTTAGGGTTATTTTACGATATTCGTAGTGACTCTTAATAGTGAATGATATGTATTGGTGGTATTGTAAACCTGTCTATATGCTTAATTGTATGCTTGCATTGATATGATATGCGATTTTGATAAAACAAGCATGATGAAAACCATTGAATCCCAAATCTTGAAAGAAACTTTAATCTACGTTATAATGATGATGCCTTGGTATACAAGAAGGCTTGATGAATTAAGGTAATGGGATTGATGATGCCTTGGTATAGAGAAGGCTTGATGAACGGATAGAATGAAATTAGTGGATCGGAGTGTCACGTTCCGACACATAGTATTAGTGGATCGGAGTGTCACGTTCCGCACATAGTATTATGGATCGAGTGTCACGTTCCGACACATAGTATTAGTGGGACGGGTGTCACGAACCCGACACGTAGAATTAGGGGATCGGAGTGTCACGTACCGACACATGTAGGGGATCGGAGTGTCACGTTCCGACACATATAGGGGATCGGGTGTCACGAACTGACACGTAGAATTAGGGCTCGGAGTGTCACGTACCGACACATAGTGGTAGGGGATCGGAGTGTCACGTACCGACACAAGAGAAGAAAAATAAAAAAAATTGAAAGATAATGAATAAAAAATACTCAATCTAATAAACTTAATTCCCAAATGAGTATGGTATTGAGGCTTGAGCCCTCATGGATGAACTGGTGGTATTTATTGATGATTTAATACTTGTTGTTGCACTGTTGAGTATTGTAGTTGATTTACATTATTATTGATATAATCGTTCCCTATTTTGAGTTGGCCGATGATACTTACTCAGTACTTGTGGTTGTACTGACCCCCTACTTTTATGTTTCTCTTTGTTATTTGTGTAATGCAGCAAACGTTCCGTCAACTTCAATTCAACAGTAATTCTAGCCAGTCTTCACTACATCGGAAATTCAGGGTGAGCTAATGCGTCTAGCTTGGACTGGATCTTCTTCTTCAAGTCTTGATGCCTTGAAACTTCCGGCATGGACTAGTTTTTACTTGTTTTTAGCTTCTTAGACAGTTTTAGTTTAGCAATTTGAGATAGATGTTCTTGTGATGATGACTTCCAGATTTGGGGATAATAATAATAGTTTTGAATTGTTTTATTAATGAGTTAAGTCTTCCGCATTATTTTCTGTGATATAAATTGAAATGTTAAGGTTTAGATGGTTGGTTCGCTCACATATAGGTGAATGTGGGTGCCAGTCGCGGTCCCGATTTTGGGTCGTGACAAACTTGGTATCAGAGCATTAGGTTCGTTGTCCCATCACACAAGAACGAGTCTAGTAGAGTCTTAAGGAACGGTAGGGGGGACGCCTTTACTTTTCTTTGAGAGGCTATAAGACTGTAGGAAAATTCCATTCTTTCATTCTTCTTTCGTGCTACTACTTAAGTCCAATTGGTATCTAGGTGATACAAATTGGTATCTGACCATCTTCACTCTATTTCGCAGATGGTTAGAACTAGAGCAACGACCGCACCAGCAACAACAACGGAAAGACAAGGAATGACTGAGCCAGCCACTGGGGCTGTGGCTCGAGGAAGAACAACGGCAAGAGGCCGTGGCAGAGGTCGTGGGAGGACGTCCTCTAGAGGAAGAGGACGAGCCCCTAGCCCAACTGATACTAGGGCGGTGACTCCTCCACCGACCGAGGAAGTGATAAGAGAGGGTGAGGAAGGGGAGAATGAACAGGTGCCAAATGAGGAATTGCCACCCCAACCTACCCCAGAGATGATCAACCAGGTACTTGCTTATCTTAGCGGGTTATCTGATCAGGGTCAGGCACCTCTAGTGGTTTCTGCACCAACACCTCCGGTTTCAGAGATACGACATGCGGCTACTATGGCTCCCCGCATGGACGCATAATTAGAGATAGGCACATTTCCACGTCTAACTACTGGGCCTATAATGACAAATGATCAGCATGAACTTTTCAGTAAGTTCTTAAAATTGAAACCTCCAGTCTTCAAGGGTGCAGAATCTGAGGATGCTTACGATTTCCTGTTGATTGTCATGAGCTACTACACAAGATGGGTATTGTAGAACGGTTTGGCGTCGAGTTCGTGAGCTATCAGTTTCAAGGGAACGCCAAAATGTGGTGCGGTCACATGTTTTGAGTGTCAACCAACAGAGGCACCACCTATGACTTGGGAATCATTCTCTAGCTTGTTTATGGAGAAGTATATCCCAAGACTTTGAGGGATAGAAAAAGGGATGAGTTCTTGAGTCTAGATCAAGGAAGGATGACGGTTAATGCATATGAGGCTAAATTTCGCGCACTATCCAGATATGCCACCCAACTCTATTTCAGTCACAAGAACGGATTTGCCGTTTTGGTGAAGGGTTGAGGTTGAGGCTAGGCTATGCGGATTTCAGCTTTACAGTAGCGGCTACGGCAAATCCTTCCAAGAGGTGGTAGACTTTGTGATAGAGTGGAAGGAGTGAACCAGATGACTTCACCACGACATCGACATCAAAAAGGTTTCGAAGGGGAGGTGAGTTTAATGGTTCTTACTCTAGAGGACAGGGCTCCGGAGGTCACTCAGTTCGACCAATTCAGTCTTCACTACAGACTGTAGTTGGGGGTCCACCTCAGAACGGTCAACACTACTCCGAGAGACCTATGCCTGACTCCAGAGAGTGCTATGCATGTGGGAAATTGGACATATTAGGAGAATTGTCCAAAACAGAGTTACAGACCCCCAATAGCTAGAGGTAGAGGTGGTCATGGTAGAGGCGCTTTTCTGGAGGACGTGGTGGTAGAGGTAATGGTGGTCACCACAACGGCAGAGGTGATGGGCAAACCGGAGCCACTACGACACAACATGGTAGGGCAACGGACAGACTGGTGATAGGGCCCATTGTTACGCTTTCCCTGGAAATCTGAAGCGGAGCGTCTGATGCTGTTATCACAGGTAATCTTTTGTTTGTGATTGCATGGCATCTGTATTGTTTGACCCTGGCTCCACGTTTTCATATGTATCTTCCTCATTTTCTAATGGTCTTAACTTGCATTGTGAATTACTTGACATGCCTATTCGTGTTTCTACTCCGGTGGGTGAGTCTGTGATAGTCGAAAAAGTATATAGGTCTTGTTTGGTGAATTTTATGGGGAGCAACACTTATGTAGATTTGGTTATCTTAGAAATGGTTGACTTTGATGTAATTCTGGGTATGACTTGGCTTTCTCCGCAATTTGCGATCTTGGATTGTAATGCTAAAACAGTGACGTTAGCCAACCTGGGACAGATCCGTTAGTGTGGGAGGGTGACTACACTTCCAATCCGGTGCGTATCATCTCCTTTTTCGTGCTAAGAAAATGGTGAGAAAAGGGTGTTTAGCTTTCTTGGCACATCTTAAGATGACACTACCCAAGTACCCTCGATTGAGTAGTTTTGGTAGTCCGTGAGTTTTTGGATTGTTCCCTGCAGATCTTCCTGGTATGCCACGGATAGGGATATTGACTTCTGTATTGATCTTGAACCGGGTACTCGCCCCATTTCTATACCCCCTTATAGAATGGCTCCCGCGGAGTTAAGAGAGTTAAAGTTAAGGCAAACTTCAAGAGTTGTTGAGCAAAGGCTTCATTAGACCAAGTGCATCTCCTTGGGGTGCTTCCGGGTTTTGTTTGTGAAGAAGAAGGATGGGAGTTTTCGGATGTGCATAGACTATAGACAACTGAACAAGGTAACTATCAAGAACAAGTATCCCATTCCTCGCATTGATGAACTGTTCGATCAGTTACAAGGTGCTTGTGTATTCTCTAAAATTGACTTGAGATCCGGTTATCACCAATTGAAAATACGAGCAACGGATGTGCAAAGACTGCTTTTTGAACTAGGTATGGGCATTATGAATTTGTGGTAATGTCTTTTGGTCTTACGAATGCCCTGCTGCTTTCATGAGCTTGATGAAAGGGAGATTTCAAGCAATATTGGACCTCTTTGTGATCGTGTTTATTGATGATATACTGATATACTCCAAGAGTAAGAAGGAACAATGAGGAGCATTTGAGAATGGTGTTAGAGTTTGTTGAGGAAGAAAAAGCTTTATGCGAAAGTCTCCAAGTGTGAGTTTTGGCTAGATTTAGTGTCCTTCTGGGGCACTTGGTTTCTAAGGATGGAGTGATGGTGGTGGATAATCTAAGATTGAGACGGTGAAAAATTTGGGTTAAGACCTACTAATGTGTAAGAGATAAGGAGCTTTGTGGGCTTAGCTAGCTACTACCGCCGATTTGTCAAGGGGTTTCTCTTAATTGTTTCAGTTGACTAACTTGACTAAGCAAAATGTTTCATTTGTATGGTCGGATGAGTGTGAGGAAAGCTTTCAGAACTCAAGACCTTGGTGGCTAGGCACCCAATTCTTACCTTACCGGTAGAGGGAAGAACTTCATCGTTTATTGTGTGATGCTTCCTATTCTGGGTTGGGTGCAGTGCTAATGCAAGAGAAAAATGTGATTGCTTACGCTTCGAGGCAATTAAAGGTGCATGAACGTAACTATCCGACCCATTGATTTGGAGTTGGACGCGCGGGTAGTTTTGCACTAACGCAATGGAGACACTATTTGTATGGGGTTAGTGTGAGGTCTATACGGATCATCGTATCCTACAATATGTCTTCACTCAGAAAGACTTGAATTTGAGACAGAGGAGATGGATGTAACTACTTAAGGACTACGATATCACTATCTTATACCATCCGGAAAAGCTAACGTTGTGGCAGATGCTTTGAGTAGAAGGCGAGGAAGCATGGGAAGTCTAGCTCATTTGCAAGTCTCTAGGCGCCCGTTGGGAGGGAAATCCAAAATTTGGCTAATGACCTTATGAGGTTAGAAATAAATGAGAAGGGAGGATTGTTAGCTTGTGTAGAGGCAAGATCTTCTTTTCTTGACAAGATCAAGGGAAGACAGTTTGATGATGAGAAACTAGGTCGAATTCGATATAAAGTGTTGCAAGGAGAGGCTAAGAAGCAACAATAGGTGTTTTTGAGGATTAAGGGAAGGGTATGTGTACCCCGCATCGATGATTTGATCACCACTATTCTGACAGAGGCTCATAGTTCCAGGATATTCTATACATCCTGTGCAACCAAGAGGTATCGCGACCTAAAGCAAACATCTCGTGGAGTAGAATGAAGCGAGATATTGTGAGTTTGTTGCCAAATGTCCTAATTGTCAACAAGTAAAGTATGAACACCAGAGGCCCGGAGGAACACTTCAGAGAACGCCATTCCTGAATGGAAGTGGGAGAGAATCGCAATGGACTTTGTGGTTGGTCTTCCAAAGACCTTGGGTAAGTATGACTCCATTTGGGTGATTGTTGATAGGTTAACTAAGTCTGCTCACTTCATTCCTGTCAAGGTGACCTACAACGCAGAGAAGTTAGCCAAAATCTACATCTCAGAAATTGTTCGGTTGCATGGAGTTCCACTCTCCATCATATCAGATAGAGGTACGCAGTTACTTCTAAGTTTTGGAGGACATTACATGCTGAATTAGGTACTAGGTGGAACTTAGTACTGCGTTTCACCCTCAGACTGATGGTCAGTCTGAGCGAACGATTCAAGTGTTGGAGGATATGCTTCGTGCATGTGTGATAGAGTTTGGTGGCCATTGGGATAGCTTCTTACCTTTGGCAGAGTTTTCATACAATAATAGCTATCACTCCAGCATCGACATGTCTCCATTTGAAGCATTGTATGGGAGGAGGAGGTGTAGATCTCCCATTGGTGGTTCGATGCATTTGAGGTTCGACCTTGGGGTACTGACCTCTGAGGGATTCGTTAGATAAGGTGAAGTGCATTCAAGAAAAGCTTCTAGCGGCGCAAAGTAGACAAAAGGAGTATGCAGACCGAAAGGTTAGAGACTTGGAGTTCATGGAAGGTGAACAAGTCTTGTTGAAGGTTTTCGCCGATGAAAGGGGTGTGATGCGGTTGGAAAAAGGGTAAGCTAAGTCCAAGTACATTGGACCATTTGAGGTACTTAAGCGAGTAGGGGAGTGGCTTATGAATTAGCCTTGCCTCCAGGGCTGTCCGGAGTGCATCCGGTATTTCATTGTCCATGTTGAAAAGATACCATGGGAGGATGGAAACTACATCATCCGTTTGGATTCAGTTTTTGTGATGAGAATTTGACTTATGCGGAGGAACCGGTTGCTATTTTAGATAGAGAGGTCGCAAGTTGAGGTCGAGAGAGATCGCATCCATCAAAGTTCAATGGAAGAATCGGCCGGTTGAAGAGGCTACTTGGGAGAAGGAGGCCAGATATGCAAGAAAAATACCCACATCTGTTACAGATCATCCGGTACTCCTTTTTGCCATTGTCTTTCTTCTTTTGATCGTTCGGGGACGAACGATGGATAAATTGGTATCTATTGTAACGGACCTGTTTAGTCATTTTGAGCAGCAGATTTCATTTCTGGAAAATTGGCTGAAACGACGGAACCCAAGACGGACCGTCACAGGCACGACGGACCGTCACAGGGTCTCATTTCAATATACTTAGGAATTCTGAAACTGGGCACTGAAAATCGACTCTCTGTAATCTGTGACGGACCTGCAGGACGTGCCGTCACAGCCACGACGAACCGTCGTGAGCTCCCGTTGCAAAACACTTCAACTTTTGAGAATTTGGTATAGGGAACGAGTCTCTGACCGTCATGACGGAAGGGCAGGACGGACCGTCACAGGTGTGACGGACCGTCACAGTGTCCTTGGTGAAAAAGGGATTTTTGGTCTTTACGACGACCTGCGTGACGGACCGTCGCAGGCACGACGGGCCGTCACAGGTTGCGCAAATCCCGGCAGAATCGGATTTTCTCTACACGTTTTAAGGGTCGTTTTGGACTATTCTTTCCTTATTATAAAGTTAGAGGGTTAATATTAATAAGTCTAATTACTTGGGGGTTATATTAAAGAGGTAACCTTAGTTAATTAGTGGGTTTTATTGTCCTCTTTACACTTAATTATATGTTAATTAGGTACAAGAAAGAGGGTTTGAATAAAAAAGAGAAAGAAAAGAGATAGAGGGAGATTTATCGATGGAGAGAGTTGGACGAGGAAGAAGAATATCAAAGCTTGGAAAATTGCTTGTTGATTCCAATCTTCGGTGGAGGTAGGTTAGGGTTATTTTACGATATTCGTAGTGAACTCTTAATAGTGAATGATATGTATTGGTGGTATTGTAAACCTGGTCTATATGCTTAATTGTATGCTTGCATGAATATGATTATGTGATTTTGATAAAACAAGCATGATGAAAACCATTTGAATCCCAAATCTTGAAAGAAACTTTAATCTACGTATTAATGATGATGCCTTGGTATAAAAGAAGGCTTGATGAATAAAGTAATGGATTGATGATGCCTTGGTATAGAGAAGGCTTGATGAACGGATATAATGAAATTAGTGGATCGAGTGTCACGTTACGACACATAGTATTAGTGGATCGGAGTGTCACGTTCCGACACATAGTATTAGTGGATCGGAGTGTCACGTTCCGACACATAGTATTAGTGGGACAGGTGTCCGAACCGACACATAGAATTAGGGGATCGGAGTGTTCACGTTACTATGTAGTGGGATCGGAGGTCACGTTCAGACACATTATAAGGGATCGGGTGTCACGAACCGACACGTAGAATTAGGGGATCGGAGGTCACGTACCGACATATAGTGTAGGGATCGGAGTGTCACGTACCGACACAATAGGAAGAAAGAAATGAATCTTTGAAAGATGATAAATATACTCAATCTAATAAACTTAATTCCAATGAGTATTGGTATGAGGCTTGAGCCCTCATGGATGAACTTGGTGTATTTATTGATGATTTAATACTTGTTGTTGCCTACATGTTGAGTATTGTAGTTGATTTACATTATTATTGATATATACTGTTCCCTATTGAGTTGGCCGATGATACTTTACTCAGTACTTGTGGTTGTACTGACCCCCTACTTTTATGTTTTCTTCTTGTTATTTGTTGTAATGCAGCAAACATTCCGTCAACTTCAAGTTCAATGAGTAATTCTAGCTAGTCTTCACTACATCGGAAATTCAGGGTGAGCTAAGGCGGTTCTAGCTGACTGGATCTTCTTCTTCAAGTCTTGATGCTTGAACTTCCGGCATGGACTAGTTTTTACTTGTTTTTAGCTTCTTAGACAGTTTTAGTTTAGCAATTTGAGATACGATGTTCTGTGATGATGAATTCCAGATTTTGGGGATAATATATAGTTTGAATTGTTTTATTACTGAGTTAAGTCTTCCGCATTATTTTTCTGTTGATATAAATTGAAAGTTAAGGTTTAGATGGTTGGTTCGCTCACATAGGAGGTGAAATGTGGTGCCAGTCGCGTCGGTCCCGATTGGGTCGTGACAATATTAATGAAAATTTTGAGGGCATTGAAAGACTTATTTATGAGACTATATAAATTATTATGATGCATTACATAACATTTGATAGTGAGTAGAGGCTTTGAGATTATAGTATAGAGAGGATTATTGGAGTGATAAGAATTTCTATGAGATCTAGAATGATTATTTGAATATTTGAAATTTAGTAGTTGAAATATTCTAGTGAAAGTTTGTGTGAAGTTGTCTTTGGGTGTGATTCAATGTTATTACCTCAACTGGAAGTACTATTAGTTTATAATTAGTTCTATCAGTTTTAAGTTTGATCATATCTATCCTAGGATGCTTCAATAGAAAGATAAGAAACCATAGTTCAAAATCTTGGAGACTATAGTGTGTTTTTTAAGAAGACTCTGATACTAGTGACAGTGTGAAAGTCAGGTAAATGGTGGTGTGGTTTCATATTGTTAATATTAAGAGTGTTGCTTTGTGGGAGTACTTTGAGGTTATGCAGGTTTGGTAAACCGGAGCATGTGTAAAATTGTAATGGGCCATCAGACTGATTTTTTCTTTGGGTGGCAAAAAAAAACAATTAATGAGGGATGTAGTTAGAGGAATGAAACTATTGATGTTGGCATTATGGAGAAAGCATCTAGTGTTATTCGACCTTGATTTCGTATATTCTTAAGTTGACACCTATTTCGTTTGACATTATTTGGAGTACGATTCATTGCATATGTTCCACATGTTTGTTAAATCTATGGGTGAATTTCTAGTGGTGGATCGATGTACCGATCCTCTTATTTCTCATGATAGAGTAGGAACCTTTGACAGACTTGGTCTTTTTAGTTATGATAATTTGTTTTTTTGTTGAAATAGTTTAAAGTATCTCAAATATGTATATAGACACAATCTTTATTATGAGAACTTATAGAAGAGCTTCTGTGAATAGTTACAGTTATTTGATAGTGTGATAGATGTTCTATATGCATAGGTGTATCATTTGCTAGGTGTTTACTCGATAACTTTCTTCTTTGGGTTAGATAAGTTTGATTTTTCCTTCATAGGTACCCGATATCTAAATATTCGATTTTTATTATTGGGCTCGTGAAAAGATTGTGTTGTTCAAAAGAAAAAAACGTGATAAAATATGTGAATGTGTGTGCATATGAGTGTGTGTGGTCGCTTATTCAAGCTGACTTCTGGTTGAATCCATTATTTATTCAAAAGGTTATCTTGGTTTGGAAGAAAAGATTCATCATAATATTGTGTTAAGGTCAAATGGGGGTTGATCTTTATTGAATGGTCTTAGGAAGAAGCACTGAAAATGAACACCGGACTAATAGGTCATAATCATATTAGTAATGTTGGTAACATTTGTTATTCTTCCTTCTTATTATTTATGTTCGAGACGACGAACATGATTTTTAGTGTGGATCATGTAATTACCCTGGATTCAAAAGGTCTTTTTTGATAATGTTGAATAGTCATTTAATAATAGTTAATTATTTAGGGGTAATTTATTTATTATTAATAATAATTGCCCATATATTTTAATATAAGTTATCAGGGTGTGAAATTTTTAGATCATAATTTAAGGGAAATAAAACGTTAGAGAGAATGCTTAGTTTTTGGTGGCAGCTCTAGCGATGGTATTGCGTGCGTAATTCATGTAAGTCATAAAAATTGCCAACCATTTGTTGTATTGACTCTATTGATATGAGCTATATAATGTTATTATGATAATATTGGCTATAGAGATAAATTAATAATCTGTGGTAATGAAATTATATTGAACTTGGGGAATAATAGTTATGGATAAAAGTATGTATTTCAGACACTAATAATGTCAAAAACATTAGTTCATTATAATAAATATACACTTGTGGTTAATATGCATATGGAAGCTAGGTCTGTATAGTGTAGTAATTGTCGTTGAAGCTTATTTGATTTAGTAACTAGTTGACACATTTTTCTATTTATTATTTTTATTACAATAACAATGTTGGGTTTGATAGAGAAACAAGAAGAAAATTGAATTTAATATTCTTATATTAATGTTTTCTTGGTGGAAAATATTTAATGGCTATGTAATTATTGTTTATAAATGATTATGGGAAGTCATTAGGTAATATTGTATTTAAATGATGGGTAGTTGAATTTTGAGTTACTAACTACATTATACACTAAAATTATTGATATGTTGAGAGTAATCCTAGGCTTTAAAACTTGGAAAATATGAATGTTGACTTGTTATTGGCATTAAACTTAGGAATTTGATTATAAATTTGAGTGAGTTTAGTGTATACTAGAGAAAGAATAATATGGTGTTTGGTAGTTCGAAATCAATTGTGATAATTAATTTTAATAGATAGATTGCTTTAAATTGGAAGTACAAAGAAAGGAAAGACTCAAACCTAGAGTGATTATTAAACTATTTGAGACAAGTGAATTTCTAAACTCTTGCTAACCGTATGAAATGCGTATATTTTCCGGTGGTATATGTTGGTAGTAATAAGACTTCGTGATGGGTGGACTTGTCCATATAAAGTTAATTCTAATGATGAAAATAAAAGGTAATAAAAGGCAATGTGAAAATTGCTTGTGTGAGATGTGTTGATAATAAAGGTTGGTATGAAAGGACTTTGTGAATCAATGTTGATGTTTGTTGTGTATATGCAGTGTGTTATGAAAATGATTGTATCCTCTTTATTTGTGTGAACATACCATTTGCATTATGTAAGACAAGGTTGTGGCAAGTTGTATGTGCATTGAGAATGAATGAAAACATAAACAGGATGTACCATTTTGAGGGACTTATCGCGCGCCACCATCGATATACTATATATTTTGAGGGACGTATTGTGTGCC
>JAKWJD010000216.1:0-24765 GCA_027705065.1 Solanum peruvianum
TGTGTCAGTACATAAATGATGCATCCTAAGTTAGCATGTCAGAACATTGAGCTAATACAGTATTGGGAGTAGGCTTAGTACTGACTTGGACTAGGGTTCATCGTACCCTTATAGTCTCAGAACTATGTGCACTTGTAGGTTTATAACTCCCCTTTATGGGCATCAGATTTAGTGATCACGTTAGTCATGCTTTTATACCCTTGTAAAGGTATATTAGGTTCTCTCAATGAGGCGTATACATCGGAATCTATGTTTAACTTGCGTGGCTTTATGTCAGTTAATAGCAGCTCCCATAGTCAGACTTTAGTGCAATTGGTCGGGTTTTCAATTATACTTCGGTATTCGGTCTCAACATGTTAAGTTCATCATTAGTACTTGGTCATTGCATTATGCTCAGTTTTTAGTTATATTTTAGTATCTATGTTTTTGTTCAGATTATGTTATTGTTCAGTTGCATTTATTCAACTTACATATTTGTTCAGCTATATTCCGTATCCTGCATGCTCAGTACATTTCAAGCACTGACGCATACTCCGCGCCACATCCCTTCATGATATAGGTTCAGGTACTCAACATCCAGATTACGTATATATCGACTTTTGATCCGTATTCAACAGCTTCAGAGGACAATCCTTATACTTCGAGGACAATATACATGTTTTATATTTCAGTTTCAGTTTTGCTAGGGTTAGTTAGGGAAATGTCACAACATCTCTAGTTAGAGGCTTTTTCAAACATAGTATTAGATTAAACTTTAGTTTTTGAGTGATTGTTCAGTATCACTAAACTCTTAGAATTTTATATCTATTCAGACCAGTATTAGATATATCCTACCTTTCAGTTATCTCACGTTTTAGCTTCCACATAATATCTCTAACATTCAGATAAATATAGTATGCTTATGATTTCCAACCTAGAGTTAGCTTGGATTACTCGTGATCCTAGGTCTTATGTCAATGTCAAGGGACAGCCTCGGGGTGTGACAAAACCATCATGGTATAATGTTCTCAATTCTTCAAGCTTAATAATGAGGAGATATAATTCATCAAACTTTTGTAATCATATTAACATTTGAATTTGCAGTAGTTCTTATATGGATCAAGATTCTTCATCATTCAAAATTTTCAATCTTTCATCAAAATATAAGGTTAGTACATGTTTATCTCAAAATCATATGAGTTTCAACTACTAATATCAATGTAGGGTGTCTCTGAATATTGGATGCCATTTTTTTTAAAAAATATCAAATATATCGAAGTGGAACAATCTAGAAAAGTATTTACCAAAAAGTGTGAACGATCCAGAAAATTTTACTATGTTAATAAGTTTTTAATATATTTATATAAAACTTGTTGATGGACATAATTACATCAATGAAAAATAACAAGTTTTTACCAATCTATTTAAGTTATATTTCTCTCACGTCTATTCTAATTATGTTGTGTGAATATAGTGTAAAGTTATAAGGTAAAGTGAGTTCAAACATAAATTCTTATTCTGTTACAATATCCTTTATAAATGGTATATTTCTTTGCAGAATTCACTTTATAGTGAAGATGTGTTGTTCCTATGATATAGCGAAATTTTATAGTTAGACATATATGTGTGACCATGTGTATGATATAGCGAGAGTTTTCTAGAGCACTCATGAATAGTAGGATAATCACATGTCCTTTTAGAGCAAAACTGTGCTAAAAATAATAATTATGCGAGTAAGATGTGATAGAATAAGATTTCTTAGTCAATAAAATTTTAAACTTCACCGATTATTCTGTAAGTTTAATTTAGTCTTATCTAAGAAATGCTTAAATTGACACAATGTACATATATATGAAAAATTCAACAAAACTTCTTATTTCATTTTATTAGATAATATTCTTACTGATATATGTGGGGGATTGTTAGAAAAATTATCATTAATATGGAAAAGGGTAAACATATGTCCTTACACTAAGCAAATTTGGAGAAAAAAAATCCTCTAGTGAATTGTTTGATTTAAAATGGTACTTATCGACAATATTGTACTCCAACATGTCCTTATTGTCATTTCGAAAAAGAGATCTTATATATAATGGTTATCCTAGTTCAGTTCGAAAAAGATTAAGAATAAAAATAATATTTTAATTATCAGCTAAAGTGATTTTTTTAAAAAAAGGAACAAGAAAATGGTTCTTTCTTAGTAATATTTTTATGAGCAATAGAATTTGTTTTAGAAAAAAAAATTTGACTCATGAAGTTGCAAAAGAGGTATTTCTGGATCAAACTATTAGTAATAGGGATAATTTTGGATGAATTATTGATGACAAAAACACTATTAGACCATACTATTAATTAAGAGTTTTTATTTATTTGACATAGATTGAGTATATTTTGAACATTTTCCGTTATTAACAAGAGTAAAAGGTCTTTTAATATTTTTTTTCTAACATATGATGATAATTTTTGTCAAAAAATAATTATATATTTTATTTCACATTAATGACAATATTTTCTAATGAAGAAAATTTGTCGATTGCTAAACGGTTTTTCAGTATAATAAATCAAAAAATTTGGTCAAATATTTTTATGATTTATGACTTTCTCCATAAAACAATTTGTCTATTGCTAAACGGTTTTTCAGTATAAATCAAAATATTTTGTCAAATCTTTTAATGACATTTATCATTTTTTAGTTTCCATTGTATGTGTTTAAAAATTATAAAAGAAAATGATATTTTAATATGTTGTATATGATTTTATATTAAGATTACAAAATATAAAAAATTTCTTTCTTTCTTAAATTTCGTCTTATAACAATCATTGTTACTAGCTATTGATTAGAGAATACGCTAATCATAACATATATATAATTACTATGGGATAAAATATTAGTAGCGTCTTCAATTCTGACCGAAATTTCAAAGATACACCTTAACTAATTTAATGACTTATTACCTTCTGAACTTATTTTTTTTTGTAATTTTGTATACCTATTTGGCCTATTTGGTCTCCAAACATCTCCACATGCCTTAATTAAATGGAGTGACGAAGTGTACCACGTAAGCCAAAAGATGTATAGAATTACACAAAAATGAATTTAGGAGATAATAGAACCTTACATTAGTTAAGACGTATCTCTGATATTTCGATCATAGTCTAGGAATATTTATGTCTTAACCCTAATTACTATTATTATATATTGCACGTTATGATATATTTAAAGAGGACTGAAAATTTGTTGAGATGCAATAGTCGAGATTTTCGTCTGCGGGTTCATGGCCATTTATCGGAGTGTGAAGGTCTACAAAAAGAAGTTTCTCTCTAATTTTCTGTCTCACTCTCTAATATATTTATTTTCTCCACTTTTGAATATGCAAAATTAATATTTTGGTGTTGTTTAAGGTGAATAAAGTGGTTAATAATTTAATTTATAAATATTATTCTCAATTGTGTTGTCAAAAATCAATTTTAATATATAGCTAACTAGTACAATATCTATATCAAATTAGTTACTAACGTATGTGCCATAAATAAAAGCGTAAAACATAAATTATTGTCACAATCCAATCCATCGGACCATACGTATATCCACTCTAACATCTAAATAAGAGAACTCTTACCACCCAATTAAAATAAAATGCCAATGCAGAATTAACAAAATACAATGGAATCTCTTTATTATAGTAAAACTTCATGAAAAGATCAATATTTAATGAAAATCTCTAACAAAAATTTGAAAACTCTCCTAAAAATTAGTCTAAACAGGTACATGAACTACTAAAATTGTACAATTTATATGAGAAAATAAGACATGGCTCCCGTCATAAATAAGAGCAAATTGAAGCTGTCGGAGATTACCATTATTTTCACCTAAGGAACATGACTAATCTTGTATTAGGCTTTTTCAAATGGTATAACAAGAATAGTATCAGTACAAATATACAAATTGATACGCATTAATGATCCACCCGAACCTACCACATAATATAAAAGAGACATCTAGAAGGATTCATATAATATGAAAGTTACACCACCGCAAGTTTCTATCCCACTTGCTTTTACACTTCCACGTATAATGCCCACAAACTAATGCACCTCAATCCCAGGCCTCCTGTTATATCATCATAATATCAAATCATAGTCAAACCCTTCTCAAACATTGAGATTCACAAATACAAGGTCAACACTAGTCCTATCAACCAACCTACTGTTCTCTCAAGAATTCTTATGCCAACTTCCTCACCCATATCAGAACAATACGTGAAACTTACATCTTAGACCAACTCATCCATATTGACTAATATACCGCTTAACATATAAACTCCAAATAAACATTGGACAACCATATCCAAATCCAATACCTTAACCATGTACTAGATCCCTCGGTCATCTGCCTGATTTTGGGCTACATGAGATTTAGGATTGTCTGAAAAAGAATGGGGTCTTCTATTTAGATTTAACTGATTTATTCTTGCAGCCTAAACATTAACGAATTCATAAGACTTTTCATAATCGAAATCATATTAGTAGTACTCTCAAAATTTTACTTACTGTGAAAGTTATGATGGATGGCATTAAGGGAAGAGTTTTTGTTGCAAAAAGGTTTTCTTTATGAAGTTGTTGTCGTTCAACTCTTTCGGACCTCCTTTAGATGATATTATCTCACTATAGCGGCGCTCAAATATATATGTATATATATAGGAGAGGTGACAGTGCTTAAGTATCAGTGTCACAATTAATTCCATATTTTTTTATTTTAAAAATCAATTAACAATTAATTATCAATAAAATAATTCATAAAAAAATTTCCAATCAATTTTAAATTTTGACACGCGTCATCTTCTTAGTTATTTACTATTTTTTATATTTAAAATAATTTTTAATTAAAATAAATATTAACATTTGTCAGCATTGGGAAATATGTATGTGTAAATTTCTTAATTTTTAAATATCTTACATAAAGTTATTCCAATTACTTTAACTATTATATAAAAATAACAGATATCAGCACCACACATTTTATGAATTTTAATTTATTATAAATAATTAAATATTATATAATTAACTAAATATTTTAAATTTAAAAATAAAATAAAAATACACATGTCAAATAAAGATCCATTGATTATAAAACACCCTTCAATTCACAATTTTTTTAAATTTTTTTATCTTAGACATATTTACTAATTTTTTTAAATTAAACCATTTGATATATATTTTTTATAATATAAAACAAAAGTTATATATAGAGAATGATTAATGTCATCAATTACTTAGATACTCATAAAATTTATCACACAAAAAAGTCTATATTTTTCATTTTTTAAATGTTTAATTTATAAATTTGTAAATTCTGATTTTTTTTAAAAAGTAACTTAATCTAGGATAAATTTTATAAAATTCAACTAAAATAAAAGTTCAATTGGATATGCAACTCCACTTTAGTACACTTTCTTAAAATGATTGCTCCTTTAAAATTGGAGAAGTAAAAAATAGGTGAATTCTTAGAATGTACACACCAACATTATAAAACAACGACTTTCTCAAAGTTGGAGAAAAAAAAGTTTGAGTCTTCGTATTTGATAAATATATACACAAATATATTTTCAGGACGGTAATATATAAATATATGACTATTGTATTTAAAATTTATAACAAATATATTTTTATAGATAAAAAAATTGAAGCGGTTTTATAACTGCTCAAAAACCATTTACTTTTCAAGGAAACTTAAACTATATCGTAAAGTAAACTGCATCTTTAAATGCATTATGTTATATATAAAACTTCTTTCGATAAAAATTTAAATTATTTTGTGAAATTTAAAAATAGACATGATTACAATTTAACACAACTTCAAAAAATTAAATTTGAAGTTCATGTTATTTGTTCGTGAATAATAGCATTGTTGATAATCGAAATCTTGATTAATCCAAATCACAGTGAAGCCATCAAAGAAAGATTTTAAAAAAATTTCATACATTCTCGAATGTATCTTCCAAATTAGCAATGTAATTATATATGCATTTTCTTTAAAAATTGAATTCTAATTTCTACATAATTGTATTCAATGTTTGTGTTGTATTCAATTTCTGAGAACTCTTATTATTATAAACTATAACCGATAGATATACACGCAAGTGTTGTAGGTTTCAGTACTTATATATGGCATTAGGGACATCATATTTTCATGTCTCTTTCTCTTGAACATTAGTTTGAAATAAAATGTACACTTAGCAAGAAAAGAGATTTTGGAAATCATCAAATCTATTGATATGCTTTCTTGAATCGATGATTACGTAATTTAAAATATATCACTTAAAAAAATTTCTCTTTTATGGTATATCTACTTCAAAATATAAAATATTTCTTGCATTGTATAGTTATTTTTCTTAAATAATCTATTTACATTTAAATTCATTATTATTTATTTATTTTATTTCGTAAGAAAACCATTTATGTATAATTATGCATTGATTCAAATCTAAGTCTATTTAAAAAATTACAAAAGAATATCATTATTTCAGAATGTAAATAGGATATATAATAACTTATCTGAAAACGATAAGGATATATTTTACTTTTCTTAAATAAAAAGAAGAAAATAAAGTCAGAAAGCATAAATTTATTTGTAATTTTTAGAAATATTAACAAACTAATTATAAATATGTAGCGAACATAACTAATTATATTAATGGTGTTATAAACATATTTGTGTTATCGTAAATGTCTAATTATGTGGAGTCCTTCTAGAATATGGTTAAGATTTCTTGTAATGACCCAGAAGGCTATTTTTGAAAATTTTGATTATCCGTTTAACTTGAATTAGTCGATAGTTAAAGGGTTAAAGTGATCATTTATTAAAATCATATACAATTTGTTTCATATAATTAATTTTAGTTAATAAAAATTTACCACTTTAATACCTAATTATTTTATTTAAATAAGAAAAAAAAAAAGGAAGTTTATTATTAATTTTAATAAGTGGTTAATGAGACAAGTCCATAACCCTATACCACTTGACCCATGTACTAATTAAATTAAATAGGGTTAAATTTTGAGTCATAATTAAAGAGGAAACGGAAAGAGTCAGATTGGAACTTCAAAACTTTAGTTGCGGCGTCGATGGAGTTACGTGTGCGCTTCAGGTATATTAGTTTCTAGCGTACTTCACTTCGTTATTGTTTGAAGTTCTTCTGGTGCCAAATTTAGTGGAGAAATATGATGGTAAATTAATGCCAATGTAATGATTAGTTAATTATTTGTCCAAGAAAAGTTTTTACATCTTATTTTATATTAATGTCTTAAATTTATAGTTGTTTGATTACTTACAGAGGTTAGTGGAACAACTTTTATGATTTTCAATTTTCTTTTACAATTAGAACTTAGAATAAGTTCACACAAATTAATATTTTAGTTCAACACAATGAATGCACTCCGTCATGAATTAGTAGAGGAACTTACTTATAATTTTCTTGTTAATTTTATTGGAATTCGTGGGTTTTTCATCTTAATATGGTTTAGTATTTTGGAATAAGTAATTAAGTATTGGTATATTTATCATGTCAAAACTATTAGATTGTGATAATTGAAGAGATTAGAACTTAACCCTAGACTTGAAATTTGGAGAAAATTGAAAGAGATGACATGTTATTGACACCAAGATTAGAAATTTGATTATAAATTTGAGTGATTTTTTTTGTTCGAGTCTAGATAGAAAGTAATGTGGGTATTTTGAGTTTGAAAATCTTATTGTGATTAGTTATGTGAATAGATTGCATTATCATGGAAGCTTAACGAAAAGGGAAGGCTCAAGTGCTGGAGTGAATTCTTGATTTATTGAGGCAAGTGGATTTCTAAACTCTTGTTAAGTGTATGAAATGCGTGTATTTCCTTGTGGTATATGTTTGGGAGTAACGGGATTGGTGATGGGTTGACTTGTCCATATTGATTAATTCTAATGATGAAAAAAATGGGATAACAAAAGGCTATGTGATTAATTGTTTATGTGTGATGTGTTGAGAAAGGGTTGAAGGCTTGTTGAATCATTGTTGATGTAACTTCATGTTTGTATGGTTGTGAACTGTGCGATGTTATGAAAATGGTCATCTCCTCATTACTTGTGTGAACTTCTCATCTGTATTATTCTGAGGCATTGGTTGTGAAAAGTGTTATGTGCATTGAGAAAGAATGGGTACTTAAGAGGATGTACCATTTCGAGGGACGTATCGCGCGCCGCGATGGATACTATATTTCGAGGGACGTATCGCGCGCCGCGATGGTTACTATTATCGAGGGTCGTGTCGTGCGCCGCGACAGATGCATGGACAGATATGTCCCCCATGGGTCCCGGACTGAGAGACAGCGGGTGTGTATCACTAGGTCAGACATGCATCATTATACTTGACATTGCATTCCATTGCATTACACATACTTATCATTGGTGAACTTGATATTGTGTTTTGCTGATCTTGTGATTGTTGAACACTGAGCTTGTTATTGAGGATATATAATTTGTTAAAGTGTTGTTGTGGAGGATATGTAATTTGTTAAAGTGTTGTTGTGGAGGATATGTAATTTGTCTAAATGTTTTTGTTGAGTTACGTTCTATGTAAACTGTGAGCTGTTAGGTTGGGCTGATATTTATGCAGGTTGTAGTTGTGGAGGTTCGGTTGGGGGTGGTAGGAGTACCCGTATTTCATCCCCTTAGCTTGTGTTTAGAGGTTTACTTGCTGAGTACCGTGTGGTTTGGTACTCACCCCTTGCTTCTACAAATTTTTGTAGGTTATGAGCCTGGATTTTATGTACTTGTCATTCTCTTCTTTTCTGAGGCTTCTTGGAGATTTTGAGGTAGCTGTTTCCATCTCAGCAGACTTTCTCTCCATAATTATGATCTTGTTCTATTCTAGAAACAAGTTCATTTGAGACTTGAGTTTTTCTTTTGAATCAATTGTAATACATTAGAGGCTTGTACACGTGACAACCAGGTTTTGGGGGTATAATGTAAGTTGATAGTAAATTTTCCGCATTTTTATTGTAATAGTTAAGTTTTAGGCTTACTTGTCTTGGTGGGATAAGACGAGTGCCATCACGTCCATTTTTGGGTCGTGACAAAATGGTATCAGAGCCCCAGGTTCATAGGTCTCACGTGTGTACAAGTCGAGTCTAAATAGAGTCTCGATGATCGGTACGGAGACGTCTGTACCTATCTTCGAGAGGCTATAGTGACTTTTAGGAAATATCTTCAATTCTTGGATCTCTATTGTGCGTACTTGGTCCCATTTGATTCTTATTGCTTCACTCCATTCGCTCTCATTTATGTGATGACTCGTGCGTAGTTCCTTTTGTGAATCAGTGGCATGTCGTGTATGGTTTGATGTTAGATCTGGTATTGAGGTGGAAATGATATACTTATGAAACGAATGTGTGATCATATTTAAAAGAGTTGAGTAAGATTAGTTATCATTGTAAAATAATAATAATAAATATAGTACTTATCTGGTATAAGCAAAATATGGAGTGGTTCGACAATTAGAAGTTAAATGTTTGAAGAATTAACTAGATAATAAATAGTGTAACCTTGAAAAATACAATTGATATAGTTGTCATACCATTAATGAGTTGCTTAGCAAATGATGTTGCACCAATTCAGGTCAGAATCCCTTATGTGGTTTCACAGATTGAGTGTATACCAAGAAGGTCATGATACGACTATTACAATGGTACTGATGGTACTTGGTTAGAATTATGGAGTGTGTTACTTTTGTTTGATGTTGACCTTGCTTACGAAAGAATACTTATAGCTTGGGTTAAACACAAAACTAATCTGGTAATATTTTACAGCTATTTGATGGATAAGGTGTGTGACCTATTTGAAAATGATCTTCTCAATAGATATGATATGTCCTAGTGGTGGATGTAATGAATTTTCACGATGTATTACTAATGGTACATGAAAACGGACATGTTGATTGTTAAGTGCAAATATTAACTACTTAAGGAGTTATCTATAGTATACATGCTCATATGATAAGATTTGGTGTTGAACTCATATTTGAGAACCCAACTAGCTTGTTGGTACGGGTGGATGTGTTAAACATTATTTATAAGGAAGCTTTTAGTAGTGGATCTTTGGTATGATATTGATATGTTCAGATTGTGAAATGTATTTTGTGGATTGTGAATGAGTGTTGATTTCATCGTAAACTCCATGGAAGTGGACATATGGATGATAAGCTTATAAGTAAAGGAAGTCCTAAAGAGTATACTTATGTGAACACAATTAAGAGTTTTAGTAAGGAAGTGTGGATAAAAGTGGGTTAGTTCTTTGGATTGGATTGGTATAACTGCGTTTAAGGATTCATATTGATGAAATAGTTGACTTCGTGGTGATGAAACGAGTTAATTGGGCATAATGGTAGTAAGAGTTCGTGATGGATTGTGAATAAGATGCAATTGTATGATAAGGATGGTTTGTTAAATAAGTATTGTATTACAATGATGACTTATGACTATCTAAGTTTATGATTTTTTTATTGATTAGTAGTTTGATTCTTGGAAAGTTGTATGAGGTGTTGGGGCCCACTCAAATTGAATTGAAATGAGCTATAGCCTTAACAGAATGAATCAATGATAGCTATGTAACCTTCAGGAGGAGCAAGATAAGGATATTTACTCAGATTGTAAGGGTCAAAGATGTATCTTTAGAGGAATTTGGAGAATTGGGTTCAGAGACGAGTGATTTTATGTTTCTCCCTGATTATGATATCATATAGTGTCACAAGATCAATAGATTGGTTTTAAAAAATAAACAATTGGATAAAACTTGAGAAATGAGTGTACGGTCGTTCAACTCGAGTATGATGATAAGTTCTTTTGTGGTTTTGAGTTTGGTAAGGAGTATGATAAGATTTTCAGAAAAAGATATGGTAGGGTCAATGAATAGGCGATCAATGATAAGCTAAAATACGTTAAGTCAATTTTTTTTTTATGGTATGAGCTAATGTTGTAAGATAATGGGATTGTATTACATGGTTAATGAGGATCGGAGGGGATTAAAAGTACTTTGTTGATGAGACAAAATAGATTGTTATAATGTGTTACATAGGCATTTGATGGTGAGTAGAGGTTATGAGATTATAGTATACATAATATTGGAGTGATCAAGGTATCTTGGAGTTATTGCATGAGGTAAATGATGGTGGTTGAAAATGGTATGTGAAAGTTTAGGTGAAGTTGACATTAAGTGTGACTTAATTATTTTACCCTGATGGATAAATATAGATTTGAAATTAGTGTTATCGTTTTGGGTGTGACTTATATCTATCATGCTATGCTTAAATGGAAAGAGAAAGCGCCATAATTTGAAATTTTTTTAGAGGCGATAATGTTTGCGCTAAGAAGACCTGATACTAGTGGCGGTTTGAGAGTAAGGTAAATGGATGGTGTTGTTATGATGTTTGTTAGCATTAAGAGTGTTGGCTTTAGTGGAGTCTTGTGAGAGTATGTGAAGTTTGATAAGTCGAATATGTGTAAGATTATAGTAGATATCAGACTGGTTGGTTTTGGATGGCTAAAAAATTGAGGGATGTAGTCAGATGAATGAAAATATTGATATGCGAATTATGGAGAAAGTATCTAGTGTTATTCGACCTTGATTCCGTATATTCTTAAGTTGACCACCTACTTCGTTTCGGACATGATTTGGAGTATGATTCATTGCATATGCCTACGTTTTTTTTTACTTCTATGGGTGTATCCCTAGTGGTGGATCGGATGTACCGATCCTCTTATATCCTCTTGATAGGGTATGTTCTTTAGGCGGACTTGGTTATTTCAATTATGGTAGATTTGATGTTGTTTGGGATAATTAAAGATACCACTATATCTACCTACACGACCTTGCTTATGAGAACTTATGGAAGAGCTTCCATGAAATGTTTACGGTTATGTGAAAGTGTTGTTAGAGATTTTGCATTTTGGAGTGTATCTTTTGTTGGATGTTTACTTTATTGTGTTGTTCTTTGGGTTAGATAAGTTTGAATCTCCCTTGATGAATATATGATGCCTAAAGGTCAAATTCCTATAACTTAAGCTCAGGAAAAAGATGATGTTTTGAGAAGAGAATTTTTACAAGATCTGTGATGATTTGTGCATTATGAGTGTTTGATGGTTGGTTAAGGTCCACTTCTGGTTGTAGCCAGTATTAATTCAGAAGTCTTTCTTGGTTATGTAAGAAAAGATTCGTCACGATGGTTGTGTTATGGTTCAATAAGTTTCACTTTAGATTGGGTTCATGAGTTAGTTTGTGACTTGATAATCACTCTTGAGTTATAGACCTTTTAAAGTTTGATTGAAAAGTTCAATTCTTAGTAGTTGACCTTAATGACATGGTATTAAGGAGGAGCTCACTTAGAGAGACGAACACCAACGAGTAATAACTTAGGCTTTGATAACATCGGTTACTCTTCCTTCTTTCATCTTATGTTCGAGGACGAACATGATTTTTAGTGGTGGATAATGTAATGACCCAGAAGGCTATTTTTGAAAATTTTGATTATCCGTTTAACTTGAATTAGTCGATAGTTAAAGGGTTAAAGTGATCATTTATTAAAATCATATACAATTTGTTTCATATAATTAATTTTAGTTAATAAAAATTTACCACTTTAAATACCTAATTATTTTATTTAAATAAGAAAAAAAAAAAGGAAGTTTATTATTAATTTTAATAAGTGGTTAATGAGACAAGTCCATAACCCTATACCACTTGACCCATGTACTAATTAAATTAAATAGGGTTAAATTTTGAGTCATAATTAAAGAGGAAACGGAAAGAGTCAGATTGGAACTTCAAAACTTTAGTTGCGCGCGTCGATGGAGTTACGTGTGCGCTTCAGGTATATTAGTTTCTAGCGTACTTCACTTCGTTATTGTTTGAAGTTCTTCTGGTGCCAAATTTAGTGGAGAAATATGATGGTAAATTAATGCCAATGTAATGATTAGTTAATTATTTGTCCAAGAAAAGTTTTTACATCTTATTTTATATTAATGTCTTAAATTTATAGTTGTTTGATTACTTACAGAGGTTAGTGGAACAACTTTTATGATTTTCAATTTTCTTTTACAATTAGAACTTAGAATAAGTTCACACAAATTAATATTTTAGTTCAACACAATGAATGCACTCCGTCATGAATTAGTAAGAGGAACTTACTTATAATTTTCTTGTTAATTTTATTGGAATTCGTGGGTTTTTCATCTTAATATGGTTTAGTATTTTGGAATAAGTAATTAAGTATTGGTATATTTATCATGTCAAAACTATTAGATTGTGATAATTGAAGAGATTAGAACTTAACCCTAGACTTGAAATTTGGAGAAAATTGAAAGAGATGACATGTTATTGACACCAAGATTAGAAATTTGATTATAAATTTGAGTGATTTTTTTTGTTCGAGTCTAGATAGAAAGTAATGTGGGTATTTTGAGTTTGAAAATCTTATTGTGATTAGTTATGTGAATAGATTGCATTATCATGGAAGCTTAACGAAAAGGGAAGGCTCAAGTGCTGGAGTGAATTCTTGATTTATTGAGGCAAGTGGATTTCTAAACTCTTGTTAAGTGTGTGAAATGCGTGTAGTCCTTGTGGTATATGTTGGAGTAACGGATTGGTGATGGGTTGACTTGTCCACATTGATTAATTCTAATGATGAAAAAAATGGGATAACAAAAGGCAATGTGATTATTGTTTATGTGTGATGTGTTGAGAAAGGGTTGAAGGCTTGTTGAATCATTGTTGATGTAACTTCATGTTTGTATGGTTGTGAACTGTGCGATGTTATGAAAATGGTCATCTCCTATTACTTGTGTGAACTTGTCATCATCGTATTATTCTGAGGCATTGGTTGTGAAAAGTGTTATGTGCATTGAGAAAGAATGGGTACTTAAGAGGATGTTACCATTTCGAGGGACGTATCGCGCGCCGCGATGGATACTATATTTCGAGGGACGTATCGCGCGCCGCGATGGTTACTATTATCGAGGGTCGTGTCGTGCGCCGCGACAGATGCATGGACAGATATGTCCCCCATGGGTCCCGGACTGAGAGACAGCGGGTGTGTATCACTAGGTCAGACATGCATCATTATACTTGACATTGCATTCCATTGCATTACACATACTTATCATTGGTGAACTTGATATTGTGTTTTGCTGATCTTGTGATTGTTGAACACTGAGCTTGTTATTGAGGATATATAATTTGTTAAGTGTTGTTGTGGAGGATATGTAATTTGTTAAAGTGTTGTTGTGGAGGATATGTAATTTGTCTAAATGTTTTTGTTGAGTTACGTTCTATGTAAACTGTGAGCTGTTAGGTTGGGCTGATATTTATGCAGGTTGTAGTTGTGGAGGTTCGGTTGGGGGTGGTAGGAGTACCCGTATTTCATCCCCTAGCTTGTGTTTAGAGGTTTACTTGCTGAGTACCGTGTGGTTTGGTACTCACCCCTTGCTTCTACAAATTTTTGTAGGTTATGAGCCTGGATTTTATTGTACTTGTCATTCTCTTCTTTTCTGAGGCTTCTTGGAGATTTATGAGGTAGCTGTTTCCATCTCAGCAGACTTTCTTCTCCATAATTATGATCTTGTTCTATTCTAGAAACAAGTTCATTTGAGACTTGAGTTTTTCTTTTGAATCAATTGTAATACATTAGAGGCTTGTACACGTGACAACCAGGTTTTGGGGGTATAATGTAAGTTGATAGTAAATTTTCCGCATTTTTTGTAATAGTTAAGTTTTTAGGCTTACTTTCTTGGTGGGATAAGACGAGTGCCATCACGTCCATTTTTGGGTCGTGACATTTCTTTTTGGGGACCAAGTTAGATTTCCCTAATAAATTAAGGGTTTTTCTTCATTGTAAACATGATTTATGAATTTTGAATATACTTCAAGATGAATAAAAAGTCTTTTATCTCCTCCCTACTTTCTTCTTCTAAATTTATATAGTTTCATAACACGTTATCAGCACGAGTCTCTTTCATTCATGATTTAACGTTATCAACAAGATTGCTCTATTCTTAAAGAATTATGATAGAAGATGGGAAAAGTGCAAAAGAGATCTTGCATAAGTTATGCAATAAGGTTCTAATATTTATCTTTACATTGTTAGTTATAATTATTTATGTGAAAGATTTAGAGTTACCATCTGGAGAAAGTATTTAAAGAGCCCTATCGAATTTTTATACGTTTTATTTTAACCAATTGGGAAGAGAATTCCTTAATTTATTTTAATAATTAAATAAGCACAAAATAGTGAAAGATATGTTTTCAATCTTTATATGAGGTATGTGATCTATTAAGCTATATCTATTAACTACTAATGTTAATTAAAATAAATCAATAATCTCAATTTTGTATGTAATTATAATATACAATCATATTAATTTCATTAAATTGATAAAATTACAATTATGTGAAGGCTTGAGGTTGAGGTTCATTGTGGGTAAGACGATAGATTTAGTTTTATCGCACCAAAAGAATAAGATGGTGGATTTACGTTCAATCTCACTAAGAGGGTAAGATATTGGGTTAAAGTCCTGGTACACCATGATAAGAAGATATTGCGTTCAAGTTTCATCGATTTATGGCCTAAGACACTCTTATATGGATAAGACACTGAATTTGAGTTTTAATGCACCATATTGATGATATAATAATGATTAAATAAAAACTAATGTGTTTTTGATGAGAAGTCATGAAATTTACTGAATTTGCTCCATTACGTAAAGTGAATATGATAGTAGTGCATAATTTGTCTGAAAGAAGACAAGTGATTTAATAATGCACATAAATATGGAATGAGTTACTAAAGCTATCATAATTTGATATGCTCACATGTTTGTGTTCCATTCATCAAGAATGAGAACTTTTGATAAATGCAAAAAATATAAATTCATTTTTTAAAGGGAATGAGGTGTAAGTCATCATGCTACGCATGAGAAAGATTGCGACCTTTGGCCAATGATGTGGTACCACCAAGAATGTCTCTAAGCAGACATGTATTATAGAAAACTTTCATGTTTTATCTTCAGGCTTGTATTGGACAAAAATTAGTGCAATTGAGACACCTAAATAAGAAGTTTACTAGTTCCAATACTTTCTTAGTTTGGCACGATTGTCTGGAACATCGTTAGTCTATAATGTTTAGACGAATTATGGAAAATTAAAATGGACATCCATGGAAGAAACTATTTCTTTTTAATGGTGAATTTTCTTGTACTACTTGTTAGCAAGGCAAGCTAATTGTGAGACTTTCATACGAAAGTGGAGATTGAATTCTCTGTGTTCTTGGAACGTTTACATATATTTGTTGACCTAATCATCTACCTAGTAGATTGTTTAGATATGCAATGGTCCTAATAAAAATTTCTTCTATATGGTCTCATGTGTGCCTACTATTATCTCGCTACTTGATGTTTGCAGAAATGTTGGCAGAAATAATATGTTACATGCACAATTTTCTTCAGATTGGTTCATTCAATGATGGGATCACGTCTCACCTAAATGGTAAAGCAATTGAGAAGAAATAAATCTGAAAATTACTGTTGGAGTAATAAAATTGAAATTTACTCATAGAATAGTAATTCAAAATTTACTAAAGCAAAAGACACATGGCGTAGTAAACTTGGAGTTTACGAGTACTAATAATTTTATTAGTTGACATGAATAATTTGGTTATTCCAAAGATGTGCATACTGCCTAATGGACATACATTGAAAAACTAGAAAATTCTTCAAGAATTCTTTACATTGCTTGTTCTCGTGATAGAGTTGATTGAATCAACTAAAGTTGGGACTAAATTCATAAATTCAGAAAAGTATAAAAGGTGAATATGAGTCCGTTCACCTATCCTGTGATATGATAAAAAGATGCATCAATAAGATAATCACATGAGAATTTGTTGTCAACTTGCAGTTTGACATTCACAAAATTGTTTGTGCAAGATAATTGAGCTAAAAGCACAACTTTCAGAATATGAAATCAAGATAATTCATATTGATAATATTGATAAATATATAAGATGATGTGACATTAAATGTCTCACATAGTGAATCATTGCTTATGAAAATAAAGTTTCATGTGTTGATCTGAAATATAATATTACATACAAAAGTTATTGTATGAATCAAACCACTAAGTTATTATCAATTTTTTCTGTTAATTGGTTTATGGTCAGGGACCAAATAGTTTTCATCTGATAATTTTGATGTGCAATATATGATTAATGAATATACTATGATGCACAAAGATAGATTCTCCAAAAGATTGAGATGTATGTTAGTTTATTAACATAAGGGGGAGATTAGAAGCAACACAAATGTTGTAAATACTCCTATTGAATGTCCCTTAAGAATAGAGTCTATGACATGCATGAAGCATGATAAACTAATCAATTCTAAATAAAATAATCCTTGAAAAAGGGGGAGGATCAAAGAATCAAAATGATCATAATAAGGATACAATGTGCTCTTGGAGAGCTTACTATATAACACTTTATAAAACCTAATGAGAGGGGTAGCTACCTAAAAATAATGAAGTGATGAGATCTCAATAAGTTATGTCTATTGTGAATCGATACAAAATGCTATATCGTTGACGATATCTTTGATACCATAGCGCGCAATATTGTAAAAGATTATGAGAATATGAATAGTACATCTATTAAAACATGCTTGTGTAGAAATAATTATCAAGTGAAAAGTGGAATGATGCATCTTGGTAAGCGTAAAGCTTATTTGACTTGCAATCTAGGCACTAGAAGATGTCATACATCTAATATTAAATGTTGTCCCGTAAAAAAATTGAATGAAAGTATACAATGGGTTCAAAATCGAAAGCATATACAAGTTTTTGAAAAACTTGTCTATCATCATCATAAGGATTAAATAGATTCAAACTGTATAGAGCATATACAAGTATTGTTATGCAAGTTGATAACTATAGGAAATAAATTTATCTGCTTAAAGAAGTTAAAGTAAGGAACTTGGAGAAAGGTTTGACACAATGGAGAAGATTCATAAAAGCAGATAGAAGAAATATATTTCCTTAAGGTTTTTCTACACTCATGAGCTCCCAAGAATGGTGATATCAACATGCAAGAGGTTTGTTCAAGTAATACTATAGTTCATTTATTCTCCATGTCCCTACAAACAACAACTTTCAAAAAGCTGGTGCGCAAGCTTGAAAAACGAAGATTCAAGTCTGTAGATTGATGTAGGGGAGCTAATACGTGATGTACTCTTTTTCCCTCACAAGGTTTTGTCTCATTGGATTTTCCTTGTAAGGTTTTTAATGAGTAATGCATATTATTAGATATGTGTACTCTTTTTCTTTCACTAGATTTTTTCCCACTGGGTTTTATCAGTTTGGTTTTAATGAGGCACATAATCTACCGACATTCAAGGGGGAGTGTCATAAATATATTTGTGTTATAGTGAATGTCTAATTATGTGGAGTCCTTTTAGGATATGGTTAGAATCCTACTTGGGGACCAAGTTAGATTTCCTTTATAAATTAAGGATTTTTCTTCATTATAAACAGATTTATGAATCCTGAATATACTTCAAGATGAATAAAAAGTCTTTTATCTTTCCCTACTTTTTTTCTTCTAAATTTATATAGTTTCATAACAAATGAATATTTATTTATGATTATTAAAATTTATATTTGTTATGCATTAGTTTTAAAAGAATTTCTTTTGTTGTGAACTTATATAAATGAGTATGTTAATAGAAAGAAAAAAACAGTTTTATAACATTTCAATACCTTTCCACTTACACAGTCCTATAACTAATATAAATTTATGTTAATATAGTTATCTTAAACTAAATTTAAAAAAAATATGAATTATGAAAAAACTTTGAAAAATCAAAAATTTTAAAAATAATAAATTAAAAAAAGTAAGAAATAAAAAATAAAATCAACATGATTGCGGATGAGAAGCAAAACTAAAAACTTGTTCAAATTTCATTTACATGAAGCCAAACAATGAGGAACAGATTAAATATAATATTATAATATATAGAAAATAGTTTTTATCATCAATAATATAAATTTAGAAAAATAATTAGTTTTATCATCAATAACAGAAATTTAGAAAAAGTATAATTTTGAAAGAAAGGAATTTGACCGAAGAAGAAGAAGAAAATGGAGGGGCTCAACTTGACGTAGGGGTGGGGTGAAGTGAGGGTGAGAGGTGAAGAAGAAGAAGAAAAAAAGAAAGAAAATGAAGGGAGGGGTAACTTGAAAGTAGAAGTGAAAGATGAAGAATTTAAAGTGAAATTAAAATTAAAGCAATAAAATTAAAATAAGTCAAAAAGTAAGAGAGAAAAATAAAGAAAACTTAAAATTTTAAAAAAATATAATATATTTGAAATTCAATTAACACATGTCACACAATGATTGATATGTGATAACCACTTGCTATTAAAGTCATGTATTGATCGAAAACTAATGTAATAATATATTATCGAAATTGTTTAGGGAGTAATAGGACGCCCGCATAGTTAAGATATCTTTTTGAAAATTCTAGAAAACTTCATGTGTTACTTTATGTCTTTACTCAATTCTAAAACTTTTTTTTCATGCTGGTAAAAATTAGGATTTGAAACTATTAACCAATTCATTTTGAATTTTGTATTTTAAACAACCAATTATATAAATAAGTTACAAATAAGTCCTAATTAAATATAACTCAAACCAACAACCTCTCATTCATATTCATATGTTTTATGATAAAATTCAAATTCAAATTTATAATATTCAATACAAATTTTGAGTAAATCTAATATGGCGGTTGTATTAATTAGGATTATTTTTACATTTATATCAAATTTGTATTATATTTTTACACAAATTTAATACGAAAAAAATATTTCAAAAATATTATGATTTTAACTAAAACTTATATAGAAAATGTATTAACATGCTATTTAATTTCATCACATCCAATAATTTTATATGGAATGTCATTATTAAAACAATTAACAATTTTTTTATTGATATACCATAAAAAGAATAAAGTACAAACACATACAAATATATGAAGCATTTCATATTTTATCGTAAAAAATTATCATAAAATTGATAGTATACTTAGAAAAGTTTCACCATAATAAATTATAGAACTAAAAGCGTAGCTGATACATTTATAGATGTAATATTTTACATAATAAAATAAATTATGTACTTGTTATGAAACTATATGAATTTAGAAGAAGAAGAAAGTAGGGAGAAGAGAAAAGACTTCTTATTTATCTTGAAGTATATTTAGGATTCATATATCTTTCACAAATCTTATTTACAATGAAGGAAAACCCTTTATTTATAGGAAAAATCTTACTTGGTTCCCAAGTAGGATTCCTAACCATGTCATAAAAGGACTCCACATAATTAGACATTACAAATTGTTTATAACAGTACTAATAATATTAATTTAATATTGTCAAATAAATAAGTTAATTGTTATTGTTTATTATTTATTATAAATTAAATTATATTACACATTAAATTCTATTAGTTATTTTTAATTATAAATTATTATATTTAAATTATCCGTGCAACGTGCGGACATGTATACTAGTTTACATTAATACAAAAATAATTAACATGTGTAATGACGGTTAAGCATTTCATAATTAGTGGGTTGAATAAAGTTATGTAAATGTTATTATTTTAATTTCAAATTATGGATGGTGTAATGGTTCCTAAAATTTAGGTAATCGATTAAATTGAGTTATTTTTTCTTTTAATTAAAAGGGCAACTTTTATATATAACAAATAAAAAATTCATATTTGTATGCTATAACAAAGTTTGCATAATTGCGCTTCATAACAAATATATAACTGTATAATTCGCTATACATATACAACTGTATAATTCGCTGACCTAAATTGTGTAATTTGCTGGCTTCACTATACATATACAATTGTATGATTCGCTAGCCTAAATTGTATAATTCACTGGCCTATTTCGCTGCAATTGTATAATTCGTTGGCCTATTTTGCTGCAATATGGGTATAAAATTTGCTTTGCATACAATTGAATCGAAGTAAAATTTTGTATTCGTATAATAACTATAAGTGTATAGAAGAAGATATAAATTTTTCTCTCGCTTTTTACAAAAACAGAAACACAATTTATACACTTTTGTTGTATAAAGCGAGAGAAAATTGTATTTCACTGCAATTGTATAATTCGCTGGCCTTTTTCTCTTCAATATTTGTACAAAATTTGCATTTGTAACAATGAGTCGAAGTAAAATGTTTGTAATTGTATAATTAAGTGTATAGCACGAAGATATACGTTTTTGGCATTAGTATATACAATTTTCTCTCGCTTTATACAAAATAGAAATATAAATTTTTATACACTTCTGTTGTATAAAGCGAGAGAGACGAGTAAAGGGAGACTGACGAGCGAGAATGGGAGAGTGGCGAACGAGAGTTTTGGGAGAGAAGTGACTGACAAACTTTGGCAAACGTTTGTTATGGGGCATAATTAAATCAAACAGTAGCTACTCCATTTATTTTAGGTTATTGCTTTGCTATTTTATACAATTATTGTTTACATCTCTACTCTGTCAAAATAGGGTGAAACGTCGCGGCAACTCGAAAATAATTAATTGATCAATTTTAACAAAGTTTAAAAAAAAATAATCGAGTTTTTAAAAAAGTCGTCACCTAATTTTAGGAAAAAACTAGGAAACCATTAAATGATTTACGAAACCAGTTCGATTTTAGGTAAGGGGTTTAAATTATTCCGAAAGAAAGGGGTTAGGCACCCTTCAGAATCCACAAATGTGGTTCCTGACTGAATTCAACTTTTTTTCAAATTGAGAAATAATAAAATAATATACAAATAATAAACATACAATATACACAATAAAATAAAATAATAATCGGCCTAAAGTTTGCCTAACGTCAATATTCACAAAATAATGAATGAAATATAATTCAAACTTTTTCGAATAATTTCAAGGAGAAGCACCTCCGGGTACCTGTAAAGTCACTTAGTAAAAAAGTTAGTACGGAATAAATATATAAAAAAAAGAATAATTCAAATGATTACTTAAAAATAAAAATCCGTCTTATTAACATGGGAGGCCTTGGAAATCGACGGTAATTTCTTCATCGGCCAATTCCAACAACTAATATTATATATAAACTTAGATTAGATTTCCGTCTTTCAAAATGGGAAGGCCTCCAAAGCCGACGGAGAGTTTTCTCATTGTCCACTTTCAACATATAAAATATATAAACTTGAATTAAAATTCCGTGTTTTTAAAATGGGGAGACCTCTAAACCCGACGGATAGATTTTTCATCGGCCCTTTAACAAATATATTTAATATAACTTGAACATCAACAAAACATAACAAACTTATCCCAAGAGAATATGGAAAACAACAACCAAACAAAAATAACACAATTAGAAATGGAAACAACAATAACGTAATATATAAAAATTAAAAATAACTTTAAAATAGAATAATAACAAAACCCTGAAAAGTTAAGATAGCAAATAGTTGACTAACAATTTTAAAATAATAGTACTAATAAATAAATAAACATCAAATCGTAAAATAATGCTAATATTAAAACTACAATAAACACAAATATTAATTGACTTTTAGAACTACATTAAACTAAAAAACAAAACAAGCTACATATAATAAACAGAAAACATAAAAGAACTGGGAATTAAATAAAACAAGGCTAAGTAAAAAAAATTTACCTGGTTCTGGGCGGCGAACCGGAGCTACGAGTTTGAAAGAGATGACTCCACCTGCTCAACTCGAAAAACCACAAAAACACTTTAAAATTTTTGAACTATGGGAACCAAGAATTCTCAAATTTTATGAGTATTTTTTTGTTTTCCCCTCCAAATCCTCTCCTAAAAACAGTGAATGAAGTGAGCTTATATAGAAACCAAAAATCCTCAAAAAGAATGAAATACCGATGTGGGACTATTGCAAAATTGAAAATTGTTTGAGAGACAATGTGGGAAAGACAGATTTTTTTTTTTGTATTTGACTCAAAATGTATGAATTTTAAAATCATCGGACCAAATTCGCTATTAAATAAATAAAACTTCAAAATCACGATTTTTTAAAAATGTTAGGCCAAAACCAAAAATTGGGGTGTCAACAATTATCCCATATTAAAACATAAAAGAATGAAATCAAAACGTAATCATGTTATATTTTTTTTTCACCAATTTTTATCATGTTTTAAAGAAAATTCGAAACACTTTTAACTATTTAATAATCGTTGATATTTGTTTATACTTACTAAATTAATATTTGTTTATGCCTATTAGTTTTTAAAGAAATCCCTCATAAATCAATATATATTATATATATATATATATTATATATATATATATATATATATATTATATATATATATATATGAGGATCTTCAATCCGCCTATGTGGCATGCCTCAATGTTGAGAAAATATATATATATAATATATATATATTATATATATATACTATATAGATATATATATATATATATATATTATATATATATATATATTATATATATTATATAATTTTTTTTAAAAAATAAGGCTTTTGAATGATATTGTCTTTTTACACAATAATATTTATGTGTGTATATATATTGCTATTAATAAGTAACTTAATGAGCATTACACCTCCTAACCTTTTAATAATATATATAACATCTAATTTTTAATTAATAATATAACTCCTAACCTTTCATATTCATAACCTTCAAAATTTAATATAAAAATTATAACTCCTAATATTACACCTATAAAAACCCACTTTGAGACATTGCATGATGGTCATTTTCTTTTTATTTTCCTTATTCTTCATTTTTTATTCCTTTGATTTGTTATTTTTTTTTGTCTTCTTTGATCTGATTTTTGCAGGAGAGGGATGTATAATGAAAAATGTTATATATTTTGCATATTTTGATTTTGTGAGGTAAAATGATTTGACATGTCTAATTATCATTATCACTTTTGTTCTATTGTAATTACATATAGATTTGATATTATTAGGTTGGATTGTTGATGATACAAATCATGATTCTTTTATAGAAAAAACGGAAAAGGGCCTAAAATACCCTCGAAGTATTGAAAATGGTACACAATTACCCTCCATCCACCTATTGGCCCACAAATACCCTTCACATCCACCTTTGGTCCAAATTTACCCTTCATTAACGGACCAAAATTAAAATACGAAAAAGGGCCTAAAATCCTTGAAGTATTGAAAATGGTACACAATTACCCTCCATCCACCTATTGTCCCCAATACCCTTCAAATCCACCTTTGAGTCAAATTTACCCTTCATGAACGGACCAAAATTAAAAATAATAAATAATATTTTTTAATTACGTGGCACTCAATCATTGGTTGTAATTTAATATTTAGATAATTTTAAACCCACCATTTTAACTAAATCCGCCCCATTTGACCCAATTTAAAAAAATTAACCCATTTAATTAAAATACCTAAAATCTTATTCCTCCCATTTTTTCAATTTTCATGACTCCAGTATAATTTAAGTTCTTCGGGAAAAGAAATCGAAGAAAGAAGCTGACATTTTCTTCATGAAGAAGAAGAAGAAGACAATGGAGTCATGGAAATTGTGAAAATGGGAGGAATAAGATTTTAGGATATTTTAATTAGATGGGTTAATTTTTTTAAATGGGTCAAGTGGACAGGTTTAGTTAAAATGGGGGGTTT
>JAKWJD010000217.1:0-24795 GCA_027705065.1 Solanum peruvianum
TGGCCATGTATCAATTTAAAATAAACAAAAAGCATATAATCCAAAATTCATATATCATTAAGTATATTTCTTGAAGTTAAAGTTGTTGATCCTTATCTTTAATAATCAAACACATGTCATTTAGAAGATGCATAATGAATATAGTGGCATCCCAGGTATATGTTGTACTCGCAGGTAGTTAACAATTATCATTTATATTGTCGGTTAGGAATAGTTGAAAGTTATGGCTCTTAGAAACTACATGACTAATTGTATCTCTATGTTGGAAAACTTTTGATTATGGATTATGTTTGTAGGAGGGTAATTAATGAACAATGAGGAGTAAGTGGGGGATGATCTTTAGTGGTTACAGGTTGTGTTAGGGGTTGGAATATATGATTGCTTCAGTTTATTTTCTTAGGTTTATTTGATCCAAGTTTTGCTCGTAACTTTACGGATTATTTAGGGTTTCTTATCTTATTTTGTTGCTATAGTTACTTTAATAAAAATCAAGATTGTATAATGAGAGACCTAACTAAATATTAGGTGTATTGAATTATTTAAATTTCTTTAAAGTTATGCTAATTGGAGGAATTAAGATTTATCCCTAGATTTGAACTTTAGGAATAATTATATAATTAGATGTGTTTTTGGGTTTAGACTAGACATAAAATAATACGAGCGTTTATAGACTCATTTACAAATTATGTATATATAATTGATAGTTTCGAAAGGTTCGAAAGCATTGAGTAAAGGAAAAGTATTGGAGCTTGCTTGAATTCGGTTCTTCGGTGGAGGTAGGTTATGGTATATGCTATTTCATAGTAAACTCTAAATAGAGATTGATATGTATTGAGTGGTATTGTAAAGTCTTCTATATGCTTAATTGTGTGGTTGCATGATGTGATTATGTAATTGTGATGGATTAAAATGATGAGACTGTTGAATCTTAAACCTTAAATCCTCTCTATTAATGATGATGCCTTGACATAAAAGAAGGCTTGATAAACTAACATAATGAGATTAATGGATTGGGTGTCACGTTCCAACACGTAGTATTAGGGGATCGGAGTGTCACGTTCCGACACGTAGTAGTAGGGGATCAGAGTGTCACGTTCCGACACGTAGTATTAGGGGATCGGGTGTCACGTTCCGACATGTAGTATTAGGGGATCGGAGTGTCACATACCGACACGTAATATTAGGGGATCGGAGTGTCACGTTCCGACACGTAGTATTAGGGAATCGGAGTGTCACGTACCGACACGTAGTATTAGGGGATTGGATTTTCATGTTCCGACACGTAGTATTAGGGGATCGGAGTGTCACATTCCGACACGTAGTAGTAGGGGATCGGAGTGTCACGTTCCGACATAAGTAGAATAAATGGAATGAATCTTGAATTATGTTAATATACTCAAATTTAAAGAACCTATTTCCCAAATGAGTATGGTGTGGAGGCTTGAGTCCTCATAGGTGTGCTTGGTGTTGTGGCAAATGGTTCTTGTACTTGTTGTTGTCACCTGTTGAGTATTGTAGTTGATTTTATATTATTATTCGATATATATTGCTTTCTATTTTGAGTTGACCGATGATACCTACTCAGTACGTGTCCCTTGTACTGACCCCTACTTGTATTTTTCTCTTTGTTATTTGTGGAGTGCAGCAAACGTGCCATCGACTTCGACTCGTTCGCAACTCTATCCAGTCTCCAACATATCAGATTCAGGGTGAGCTATTATTCCTAGCTCGGACTGGATTCTCTCCTTCACGTCTTGATGTCTTGAAGTTCGGACATAGACCATTTCTTTTACTTATTTTAGCTTCTTAAATACTCTTAGATTAGAAATTTGAGGATAGATGTTATTGGTGTGATGACTTCCAGATTTTGGGGATAATAGTTGATAAACTTTAGAAGCTTGTTTATTGGTTATATTAATAAGATTTTGAGTCTTCCGCATTATATTTTGTTCATTATGGTTGAAATATTGGTAAATGTTGGGGTTTAGAATTGTTGGTTTGCTCACATAGTAGGATACGTGTGGGGGCCACTCGCGGCTCGTTTTGGGTCGTGACAAACTTGGTATCAAAGCGTTAGGTTCGTTGATCTCATCCCACAAGGAAAAGTCTAGTAGAGTCTTGCGGAATGGTAAGGGGACACCTTAGTTTTCTTCGAGAAGCTATAGGACTTTAGGAAAGCTCATTTCTTTCTTTCTTTAGTGCTACTACTTTAATCCAATTGGTATCTAGGTGATACAAATTTGTTTCTGAATTTCTTCACTCTATTTCAAATATGGGTACTACTAGAGTTTTTGATGTTTAAATAGCAACAACAGAAAGAAGAAAAAATATGTCCTTAGAAATAGATATATTTTCTCGAGTCGCAAAATGTGTTGGTAGTCTCATGTGGAGTGTCAGTTAATAAAGACACTACTATGACTTCATAGAGTGAGGGTATATTAGAATAAGTCATCGATGCTTACTTGGTTAGAGTTGGAAGTGTGTTATTTTGATAGTGAATTGATCTAAGAAGTAAAACAATTTTTTTTTATTCTAGAGAGAGAACATATTCGATAATGTTTTGCAATTATTCAATGTGTAGAAATATGTGGGCTATTTGGGTACTATATTATGGACAGATATGATGTGTTCTAGTGAGGTATCTAACGGACTTTCACGGTGTGGCAGTACTAGGGTTATGTGTAAACAGGTACGTCGATTGTCAAGTATGAATACTTATTACTTTAGGAGTTACAAGTTGTACGACATGGTCAGATAATAAGATTTAGTGTTGCATTCATATTTGAGAAACCAACTAGTTTATTACTACAAGAACTTAGATTGAGCATTATTTTAAAGAAAAATTTAAGTGGTGGATCTTTGGTACAATATTAATACATTTAGGTTGTGAAATGTATCTTGAGGGTTCTAAATGAGCACTGGCGATTTTATCTTAAGCTTTAAAAGGTAGATTGATACTAAAATGACAAATTTATAGGGAAAGAAAGTCCTAGTGGATATACTTGGGTGAAGTAAATTGAAGATTTTGCAAGAAAGTGCATATAAATTGTGTTAGTCTCTTGAATTTGAGTGGTATACCTAAGTTTAAGGTGTCAGATCGAGGAAAAGGTTTACTTCGTGGTGATAACAGGGACTAACTGAGCATGATGGTGAAAGAGTTTATGCATGTTTTGGACCATAAAGTTTGTTATTTTGATTGTTAAAGGATCTAAAGAAGGGTTTATCCTCAGAGTTTTGATTTAGGGTGTGAAGTAAAATATCATGGGTTATTGGTAAAACATGAGATCACTAAGAAAGCTAGAGAAACAAGAGTTTGATATATTGAAGGGTCGAGCTATTAGAATTTTGCACCATAGAAAGAATTTGAGAAAAGTGAAGGAATAAGACCTCTTGTATAAACCCATGGGGTGTAGTTGATGGTTGTATTGATTTTTGCGTATGAGTTTAGATATGACTGTGAGATGTGAACTAGTTCGGTACAAACTTACTAGGAATTTATCATCGACTTTTATAAATGAGGTATGAAAAGTTTAGAGTTTTACGTGGTATTAGATTGCTCAAATTAAGATAGATGACTTACGAATGATGCACAAGGTGAGATATAATTTTACCTGGTTATAAAAAGAAAGTTGGATTAATACTCTATTAATGCTACTATATTGATGGAACTACATAGGATGTTAAATATGTTATAGAGACATATAATGGTGAATAAAGGTTATGAGCTCATAGTATATAAAATAATTTGAGTGATCAAGAATTTCCTTAAGTGTTGGCATGAGGTAAATGATAGTTTAGAATGCCAACTAAATCATGATATGTGAAGGTGGTGTGAAGTTGACTTTGAGTGTGATTTAATAGTTTTATCTTGTTAAAAAAGTTCTATCAAATTTAAAATTTGTGTTATTAGCCTTGCTTGGGAACTCATATTTTTCATGAAATGCTTGAATAAAAAGAGATGTAACCAGAGTTTGAACATCCAATTGATAAGAATACTTTGATACTAATGGTGATTGAGAGTAAGGTAGATGGATGTTGTAGTTATGATGTCCGTTAGTGCTAAGAGTGTTTACTTCAATGGATGTGGACTTCGATAGGACTAAATTGGTGATTGTGGATATCTAGAAAATCAGAGAGTTAGACTCACTTGAATGAAAATGTGTTATATGGGCACATGGTAGGAGTATTAGAGTTATTCGACCTTGTCTATGTACGCTCTTACGTGAACACCTACTTCATTCGGGTGTGATTTAGAGTATGATTCATTTTCTACGTACACATGTGTTTTCGCTTCTATCGGTGATTCCGTCGTAGTGGATCAGGTGTATTATTTCTGTGATTGTTTTCTTGGGTAGGATGTTTAGGCATACTTGGTTATCTCAAATGACAGAGTTGGTGTTTTCTTGGGGCTATTGAAGTATGTGGTTCTACATACAGCTTTACTTATCAGAATTTATAGGAGAGCTACCATGAAAATTTACAGTTGTGCGATAGACTTAAGATCTATCTCATCATTAGTATCATGTTGAGGCTATGTGTTATTAGAGATTATGTATTCTTGGGTGTATCTCTTAATGTGTGGTTACTTGATCATTTTTTTAAAAATAAAAATAAAAATTGGGTTAGATTAGTTTGAATCTCCATTGAGGAGTACTTCATGTATAAAGATCCAATTTATATCTTAAGCTCAAGATTGAGGAAATGTTATGTTGTGAGGATGTAATCTTGTTAGTATCTATGATGTTTTGTGCCTTATGAGAGTGTGGTGGCTAATTCAGGTTCACTTCTGATTGTAGCCAATATTGAATAAGGATTTTATCACGGTTATGTTAGATAATATTTGTCATGATGGTTGCATCAAGATCTAGTTGGAGAATATGTCAGTTGAATAGTCAACTTGAGAAAAGTTTTGTGGTTAGTTGAGCTACATACAATAAAAGTTATCATAAGACTATTGACATGGCCTATTTAAGGCATTGTATGAGAGAAGGTGTAGACCTCCAGTTGATTGGTTTTGTACTTTTGATATGAGATTCGGGGTTCTAATATTTTGAAAGAAATGTTGAGACAATTACCCTTTCTTCCCTCACTTTTTTTTATCATTCGAGGACGAACGATGGGTAAATTGGTATCTAATGTAACGACTCATTTAGACGTTTTAAATATTAGAGCTTTTTATTTCATAATATACTATTTCAATATAATTCAAATAGGTATTTTGGACCATTCATAACTACAATTATAGAAATAATGGGGTAGTTTTAATAACTTATTTAGTTGGTGGGTAAAGAAAATAACATTTAAATTTAGTATGGGTCACTTTTACCATGGTTATAATTAGTTATATAAGAATGTTGGGAAATATATAATCTGAAAAGGGAAAAGAAGGAAAAACTAACCTAGCGAATTCTTTATCGGCGGCGTCTACAAGAACCGGCAAGCCAGGTAATATTCTATGGTATTGAATATATTCTGGTATTGATTGTGTCTTAGTTTATTACATTGATTATGTAATTAAGGTTGGTTTGGAATTACGGTTAGATGATGGCGTTGTATTGAAGACAATGTTTACTTCCATTAACTTGTTAATTTACAGCGAGATGGTTTCAAGGATAAGGAATATTATCTTAAAAGTCATTAGGAGATTTCTCTTTTGCCAAAACTGTTGGTTGAATATAATTGTGTATATATGTAGTTGTATTGTTAACCTTCTGGCATGTATCAATTTAAAATAAACAAAAAGCATATAATCCAAAATTCATATATCATTAAGTATATTTCTTGAAGTTAATGTTGTTGATCCTTATCTTTAATAAGCAAACACATGTCATTTAGAAGATGCATAAAGAATATAATGGCATCCTAGGTATATGTTGTACTCGCACGTAGTTAACAATTATCATTTATATTGTCGGTTAGGGATAAATGAAAGTTTTTGCTCTTAGAAAATAAATGACTAATTGTATCTCTATGTTGGAAAACTTATGATTATGGATTATGTTTGTAGGAGGGTAATTAATGAACAATGAGGAGTAAGTGGGGGATGATCTTTAGTGGTTACAGGTTGTGTTAGGGGTAGGAATATATGATTACTTCAGTTTATTTTCTTAGGTTTATTCGATCCAAGTTTTGCTCGTAACTTTATGGATTATTTAGGGTTTCTTATCTTGTTTTGTTGCTATAGTTACTTTAATAAAAATCAAGATTGAATATAATGAGAGACCTAACTAAATATTAGGTGTATTGAATTATTTAAATTTCTTTAAAGTTATGCTAATTGGAGGAATTAAGATTTATCCCTAGATTTGAACTTTAGGAATGATTATATAATTAGATGTGTTTTTGGGTTTTGACTATACATAAAATAATACGAGCGTTTATAGACTCATTTACAAATTATGTATATATAATTGATAGATTGGAAAGGTTCGAAAGCATTGAGGAAAGGAAAAGTATTGGAGCTTTCTTGAATTCGGTTCTTCGGTGGAGGTAGTTATGGTTTATGCTATTTCATAGTAAACTCTAAATAGCGATTGATATGTATTGGGTGGTATTGTAAAGTCTTCTATATGCTTAATTGTGTGGTTGCATGATGTGATTATGTAATTGTGATGGATTAGAATGATGAGACTGTTGAATCTTAAACCTTAAATCCTCTCTATTAATGATGATGCCTTGACATATTAATGGATCGGGTGTCACGTTCCAACACGTAGTACTAGGTGATCGGAGTGTCACGTTCCGACACGTAGTAGTAGGGGATCAGAGTGTCACGTTCCGACACGTAGTATTAGGGGATCGGGTGTCACGTTCCGACACGTAGTGTTAGGGGATCGGAGTGTCACGTACCGACACGTAGTATTAGGGGATCGGAGTGTCACGTTCCGACACTTAGTATTAGGGGATCGGAGTGTCACGTACCGACACGTAGTATTAGGGGATCGGAGTGTCACGTTCCGACACGTAGTATTAGGGGATCGGAGTGTCACGTATCAACACATAGTATTAGGGGATCAGAGTGTCACGTTCCGACACGTAGTAGTAGGGGATCGGAGTGTCACGTTCCGACACAAGAAGAATAAATGGAATGAATCTTGAATTATGCTAATATACTCAAATTTAAAGAACCTATTTCCCAAATGAGTATGGTGTGGAGGCTTGAGTCCTCATAGGTGTTCTTGGTGTTGTGGCAAATGGTTCTTGTACTTGTTGTTGTCACCTGTTGAGTATTGTAGTTGATTTTATATTATTATTCGATATATATTGCATTCTATTTTGAGTTTGCCGATGATACCTACTCTGTACGTGTCCCTTGTACTAACCCTTACTTGTATTTTTCTCTTTGTTATTTGTGGAGTGCAGCAAACGTGCCATCGACTTCGACTCGTTCGCAACTCTAGCCAGTCTCCAGCATATCAGATTTCAGGGTGAGCTATTATTCCTAGCTCGGACTGGATTCTCTCCTTCACGTCTTGATGTATTGAAGTTCGGACATGGACCATTTCTTTTACTTATTTTAGCTTCTTAAATACTCTTAGATTATAAATTTGAGTATAGATGTTCTTGGTGTGATGACTTCCAGATTTTGGGGATAATAGTTTATAAACTTTAGAAGCTTGTTTATTGGTTATATTAATAAGATTTTGAGTGTTCCGCATCATATTTTGTTCATTATGATTGAAATATTGGTAAATGTTGGGGTTTAGAATTGTTGGTTAGCTCACATAGTAGGATAAGTGTGGGTGTCACTCGCGGCTCGTTTTGGGTCGTGACAGTTAGATATCAAAAACTTTGATAAAATAGAAAAATATGATAAATATATGTTCAAACAGTAATGGTTCGATATATAAGATAACACACTATCAAGTATTTATAGTTATCAAAGATCGTGCTTCAAGGGGATTATCGGTAGCATTAGTTGGTGTCGCCGAACAAATTGGTGATTTGTTCTTTTACCACTTCATCTTCGGTCTGCGCATAGTCAAAAAATCTCAGTGATCTAAATCATAAGGCGACAAGGCACTGCTTCACAATTATTGATGATGAGCCCACTGTTTCTTTACCGCCGATTTGATCCTTTCATTCAAAGCTTAGAACACTAGAACAAAAGGCAATCCTCAAACTTATTGGTGAGTCGCACAATTGACTTGCAAACCTCTGGCTTTTATTTCTTCATTTTTTTTGTTAAGTAGTGTCATGCTTTGTGTCATGATCAAAATACCTTAAAGTCAAGGTTATTCATTAGTAATTGAGTATAAACAAGCAATTAATGACACTATTTATGTCAAAATATAGCACTGAATGAGTCCAATATGTGGACTCATCAACACCCCAACTTAAACATTTGTTTGTCCTCAAGTAAAACTCAAGGTCAGCAGTTCAAAAACTATGTATCAAACAGTGCTACATGAGAATCAATCATAACTGTACACAAAAACACTCAATTTATTTATGCAAGGATCTGTTCCTAAAGAATCAAGTCAAGTTGTGACACACCATTAGCAAAGATTCTCACACTCGCAATACTTTTTTCAAATGCAAGTTGAAGACCAACAAAAGCATTTGAATACCCTCACACAACAGATGATTCAATTCTCAACATCATGATGTCCAAACATTTAAGGTTTGGGAATCAGATACAACACTCACTTTCACAAAAAAAAAAAACAACGCATGATTTCACCCATAGGTTTGCCCGTATTCTCCTATCGACACTTCTTTTAGCTTTCTCAAGATTAAAAAGGTCTTCTTAATTCTTGTAAATGGGGATGAGTGCAAAGATATGTTCATTTAGTATGAGTGACTATGATCCCCATAAAATGTGGTGCTCACAATGCTTCTCTTCCATTCATCCCATCACATTCTTTAGTGCTTACAAGTTGTCCATTTATTAACTTTCCCATAATGTGTTGCGAACCCCCTTTTTCTTTTTCTAACTTTCAAATGTATTCATCCAATTTCTTTTTCATTATTTTTCTTTCTCTTTTCACTTTTTTATATGGAAGGGTTCCATTTTTGTCAACAAAATGGATAGACGGGATCTTTCTTGCACTTTCTTAACTTGCCTTCTCTATTCACCACACCCTTAATTTAGGGTTTTTTGTCTAAGTTGGATATGATATCAAGCACAAATATGGAGGATTATGGGTGAAGGTTAAGAGAGATTATGTTGTTGTCAAGTTCCTTCCAAAGAAAGGTAAGGCTCATGGGGTGTTAAAGTGATATTTACACACTCATAAGGTAGGTAACAAAAGAGGTATATGTCAAATTTGTTTTACACTCTTCAAAATTTCCTAAGATCATATAAGGAGAAAGTTTTACTTAAACCAACAACGAAATTGTAGGTATTGTCATGCATGGTTCAAGGTAGCTTAGAACACAAGACATTTCAACTAATGTCAAACAAGACTCCACATTTTGCTAGTGTGGAACAATCATTACAAGAGAATTGATTTGACAATTGGCTAGTCACAATGAGATGCAAAGAGTTCACATATTCTCTAGGCAACTTTGTTTGTCCTCATTGTAATTGTACGTTCATGTTTGTTCTATTGCGAGCACTATTCAAGTCACTGATATTGTTCGAAATTGAAAATTAAATTTTCCAAAGAACAATACGTTTTAACATATAAAGGAGGTGGCAAAAATTTATGAAAAAAATTAAAACTTTTGGAAGGGTCAAAATCATTTTGCAGTTATATTCAAAAGGGAGCCATAAGTTTAATAATCCACAAAAAGCAGATAAAACACAATTTAAAACCGAATAGCCCAAAGATAAACAAAATACAAATAAGCATTTTAGTCGCACACAAGAGGTTATGGGACTCACCCCACTCCAATAAAATTTATATATCCTAAAATAAAAATATGATAACAATCCAACGGTAAAATTAGAAAGATATAGAGATAGGGTAGAGAATAATCCTGATTAAGCAAGTGCTTCGAGTTGGAGTCCTTCAATAAATTTAACATTAAGTAGAAGGTAAAGTGGAGACGTTAGGCAGACTACCGAGTGATTCAAAAATATCCGTATAGATTCTCCCAGAAACCCAATGCCATTATTTTTAACGCAATGTTCTCAAGTGATTCATAGATGCCCTGATTTGACTTTTGCACGAATTAATTCAAAGTTGAATAGTTGGGCAGCAAAAAAGCCCCATGTTATGAGCACCAATCAATGACCTAAACACAACACAATAAAGAAATATATGGAAATTAATGCGCAAAGGAGTAGTTGGAGGAATAAAAGCGTCTAAAAGTGAACAAATTGGAAGCTTTAAATCATATGCTTGCGAACTGTCCAAGCTTATGACCATTCGGCAACAGTGGTCATGAGTACTAATACGTTTGGCATTCTTTTGAGAAATCATGTGCTGCACCGAGTTTTACAGAAATCCAGTGAGTTTTGGAGTTCAAACGGTGGTAAAACTTAGAATTTTCAATAGATTTGGCGATTCGCCAACAATTTCCTGGGCTCGCCGAGTTCCATAAATTCTAGCCTTTAGAATATCTTGAGTCTAACGGTGAATAGTGTATGGTTTGCCAACTTTTTTTGTGACACGCTGACTGGACTTGTTGCTTGCCACTAAATTCTTTCTCGAAGACTTCCTCACTCTTGAGCCTAGAGAATCAACATATCATTATTTTACTAACACAAATAAGAGATAGTAAAGGGTTTTGGGTTGCCTCCCAAACAACATCTTAGTTAATGTTGTGGCACGACACAGGTCAATAACTATTCTTCATCATCCGAATCATCCATGGTGTAGTTGGGTGAGTCCTCGACGAATGGCGTATAATGACCTTTCATTAAATCGGCGATGTGAGCATCTTGGAACTGAATGGTCATGTATTTTGACATGCACGTTTCACAAAGAATTTCAATGTTTTCCTTCATATGCTTCAATCTTTTGTCTTGTTATTCAAGTTTTTGTTGAATGATCGGAAGGACTTCATAATCTTGCATGTCTCTACGCTTTTTCTTTTGTTTACATTCTTGGAGTGAGAAGTGTTTTTATTTTTCCATGGTGTGCACTTTAAACTTCGTGACTTAGTTTGCTAGATCATCCAACTGGGTAAGTAGTTCATTCCCCTCTTGCTTCTTTTTGTCTTCCTTGTTGACTTCAACAATGCCGTCAAGGATTTTTGCTAGAACTTCGTAGGGTTGGCATAGAACATCACCCCCGCTGAGTTGATCGTCCATACTCCTATTCTAAAGACCAAGACCCATAAAGAAAGCATTATAGTAGTGCTTTGTCAGTCATACCATAAGATGGGCACAATTGTACTATTTCTTGAATCTTTTGCCGCATATCCAGATTTGTCTCGTCCACCACTTGTTTGAATCTGAGGAGGATGTCTTGAGGTTTCGTAGTTTCAAAAGTGGATGATCGGTGTGGTACCCATACCGACTATCTATTTTAATTACCTTGTTTAGATATTCAAACAAGCAAGTCAAAATTATAAATAAGGATAGTAAAGATACATCTAACAAGGACGAAAATTCAACTTCACTACATATTTTCACGTAAAACCACTCCCCTAAAGCTGCACCGTTTGATGTTTTGCGTAATAAATGACACAAATTCAAGTACGAGTGTCTACAATCGTGTAATAATTTAATAACCCAACCAACGGTTATGGTTGTGCCCCAAGGGATTGGTAGTAACAATTTATAAAAAGGTAAAATTATTTTAACTAGTCGCAGCTTGAAATATTTACGAATAAAAACATTATAGGTCAATGATTAGGTAACACAAGTCAATTCTTTAGATGTGATAGGGATGTGGGTTAACCTAAATTGTTGGGTGCATACTTTGGATAGAGGATTTATAAAATAATTGTGACTAGGCTAATCTTTAAGAGGTAAGCTCTCTCTCGAGCAACCTAGCCCGTGTCAAATGTGTTCCTCTCAGATACTCAATTGCCGCATGAAGAGTATCTTACCCCTTAATCCACTAACTTACTTGAGCTGAGTGTGTGGGAATTAGACTATCACTCACCCTCTCGAGCCGAGCCTCATGTTTATCCACTCCCACCGGCCATCAATTTAATAGTCCTAGTTTCATGGCTTCTATCTCAAGCAATCCGAAAAAGTATAAACAAACTTGTATTTGTAACTACAAATTTATTATATTTATCCATAATTACTAAACAAAATCACAATCAAACTACAAGTAATCTATAAGCTAGCAAGACCAAACAACAATCTTAACCTAGATTCACAAAGTCACACCCCAATAATTGGGGTGGTTAGCCACACATGGAGAGATAGAAATTTATACCTAAATGATGTTGCATTCAAATGGGTATAGAAATTTAAGTCTTGTTACAAGCCTAGAATGAAGAAATCAAAAGACCCAAATCCAAATCCTTGCAGATTAAACCCTATTGGTCTTCAAGTTTTTCTTCGAAAGCCCTCAAAAATATTAGATAAAAATAAGAAAAATATGATAGTTCTATAAACTAAAAGTAATAGTTTGAAATATAAGCTAAAGAACTCATCAACTATTTGTAATTAATAAATGATTAGTGCTACAATGGGATACTTAGCGACATTACTTGGTATCGCCAAACAAATCGGTGATCCACCCTTTAAGCACTTCATTTTCGTATTTGTGCGCAGTCTAAGCATCTCCTCTTTCCGGGTCATATCGAGACAAGGCACTGCTTTGCAGAACTTCTCAGCGAGGCGCCAAGTGCTCCGTTATACCGCCTATATGATCTTTTTCTTCAGACCTCAGCAGACAAGAACAGAAGGTGATCCTCAGACGTATCGGTGAGTGGCCAAATTCAGAAGGTGATCTTCATAACTCAGGCCTTCATTTTTTTTTCTTTGTTTTTGCTTCTTTTTTCTAAGTAATGTCAATGCTTTGCCTCAAACTCAAAATAACTGAAACTCAAGGTTATTTTATACTAACTGAGACAAAATAAGAAATTTAGGACACTATTAATATCAAATTATAGCTAAATGCATCAAATATGTGGACTCATCAGCCGCCCCAGCTCCTGTGGTGCTACAAGGGCGCATCGCGCCATCCCCTCTCCAGGGCAAACATGAAGAACTTTTCAACTCGTTTCTTACCTTAATTGGATCAATTACAATTCTTTTTCTCAATATCTCTTTAGATTCAGGTACCCAAATCATGACCACAAGAATCAAACTCAAAGAAACTCTAATAATCAACATTAATCTCTCAAGAACTCCTAAATCCCATCCCATATTCAAGAACTAAACTTGTTAAAGAATACAACTCACAAACATAAAATTCTCAATCTTTTTAGGAACAAAATACGTTGAATTAAATATATTTGACACGTGAGTGAACTAACCCAATGTTATCTGATCTCACATACCTCATATGGATCAACTCCTTACGAAACCCATAGCTAAAACCTTACGAACGATGATATATTATCTTTTCCTCCTTTATTATGTTGTTGTGTTCTTTCAACTAAAAACCCATGACTCTATTTTTTTAAAGTGTAAAATGACTAAGATCTGTTTAGACCCTAATTAATTGCCAAAAACAAAATAAAGTCATGGTGATTGAAAAGTCCATGATGCCTTTTCTTAAAGTTGGATAATACTTTAATTAATTGAACTGTAGAACTAAATAAGAATAACTCACTCACACGAACTCTAAAATCGCGCAAAATCAGCGACATTCGAATGATTCCACCATGAACTTTTATACAATATGTTGAAACATGCCTATATTATCCTTATCTACGAGTTATGATTGTTTAAAGTTGATCAAAAATCAAACTTAAAAAACTTCATAACTTTCTAGTTTTTAAAATTTTATCCAAAAAAAACAATTTCAAGTTTTAATTTCTTTCTGATTTTTCTAGTTATGGTGTACTACAACATTATACCCAGAGAGTCCCCACACAACCCACATAGTATACATCATATAAGATAATAGAAATACATATTTTTACGAATAACATTTTATACATCAAAAGATTTTGAAAAAAGCTGACATGTAACATAAGTTTCCAGGTCAACCAATAGATCGTAAGAAAAGTGATTGTGATTTAATTCATACGTCACATACAAAGTCTGTAATGAAAAGACCAAAAGATATAAAGTGTCTCGTTCATAAGAACGAAAGGACTTACAAATAACTTAAGGCACCCAATAGATGTCTAATCATTAGTGTGAAAGGTAGGAACGTCGGATCATACATTTATAAGATAATGTAGGCACAAGTATGAATTTATACATGAAATGTTCTAAGTATAATATAGTATGCATTAACATGAACATGATTGTATAAATGGTTTATAACATGTTGACATAATAAATATTTTGAAATTTTAAACATGATTAAATAAAACTTAAAAATAATTTATAGTGAAAATATTTGAAATAGTGGACATAACAAAAGCTCGAATAAAGCATCAATGTTTGGAATCTTAGCTTTAAGCGACAACAAGATCATGAGAGCTATATTAGGGAATCTATTATACCCTTTTACCGCAGAAGAGGAATCTACACTTTCCACGGTACAATAAGTACATATCATCATTTGCTAAAGTGGATCCAGTAGCAAGGTCATTTAAGGCATTCTATATGGGCACATACTTTGGGAATAGAAGTTGCAATGAGAGACTACCCTATTTAAGCCTCCACCCCAAGCTCTCTTGGTGCTACGTCTAAATCTCAGCAAAGTAGATAAAATTCAATTATAAAATTTGATTTAGGAAAGGTAATTACCAATCTGTATCTTTCAAGATCAAAATATAGATGTAACACCCCATATCTAAAACAGTCCAAAAACCAATTTTTCAAAAAATCTGCAAGTGCATCGAGGTTGCCATCGACAGACCGTAGAGTGACCCACGGTACATCCTGCACATCCGTCCATGGATTAAGAAACACCCAAAATGTTAGCCAAGAATGATTGACAATGTGTCGAACGAAGGACGGTCCTACAGTTTGTAGGTCAGACTACGATCCGTAGTTTGTGTTTATCGACCGACACACCATTCACCCACTCCTTGACAAGAACCACGATTGACCAGAATGGTCCGTAGATGGACATACGGACCGTAGGTGGAAACTAATAGACATTTAGGGGGGAAATTAAGTTAGGTTAACTTCAATTGATCATAACTCTTAGCACAAAGTGAATTAGGTGTCCCATAACATAGGTGTCCCATTACATACCCACAAATAGATAATTGAATTAGCTTTCCATATCCACATACCTTGCTAAAGTCCGACCTCCTAATAAAAAGTTAAGACCATTTTAGGAAAAGCCTGTCGAAGATACCCAACCTACGGACCCAAACGACAGACCATCGATTGAACGACGGACTGTCAATCTAGGTCATCGTTTGGTCCGGCATCAATTAACTCAGGGGTCATTTTGTATCACCTCGTACCCAAAATAGACAAAAATTAATTTTTTTCAATAAAATCTGCAGGTGCAACCAACGGTGGAAACAACGGTTCATAGGACAGACGACGATCCGTCCTTCGAAACCATCGATGGGATCAAAAATTCCCAAAAATTCAGCCCAGAAAAATTGGCTAAGTCTTGATCGACGAATAGACCGACGATCTCTAGGTCAAACGACGGTCCATAGTCCTCAATCGACAATCGAGACTCCTATTCACCCACTCTCTGACAAGAGCTATGGATGACCAGCACGGTCCGTAGGTGAAAAATTTGCAGACAGTTAAGTGAAATGCAGTTGGGTAAAATTCAAATGATAATAACTGTTATCACAAAAATGAATTAGGTGTCACATGACCTACCCATAGATAAATAATTGAATTATCTTTCCATAGACACCGACCTTGCTAAAATCAGACCTATGACTAAAACATTATGCCCATTTTAGTAAAGGTCTGTCAAACAGCCCCTGAAGACGGACCAAACGACGGGGTGTCGGGCAGACGACAGACCATTAGTCATGTCTGTCGTTTGGCCCGACAACAACTTTCCCAGGGATCTTTTGGACCTTTCCCACTTTATTTAAACTGTAAGTTATGTCATTTTGACCCTAATTCATTATATTTTAGTTAGTTTAAGATTACAAACATAGCTAAAACATATTTAAGTCAAATAATAAAATCAAAACTTAGAAAAGTTGAAGAAAAAAAGGAGAAAAGCTCAAAAACCCTAGTTCAAGAATAAAGCAAGATTCAGCAGTTCCAGCTCAGAAATATAAGTGTTTCTCCGTGAATTTCACCAAAAGGTATGTGGGATTTCACTAGTAGCATCCTTTCACCAATTGGGTCTCTAGTTTTACGTAAGATTCTTGATTACCATATCATGATTAGATCTTGGGCCTCTAGACTTCAACCGAACTTCATCAGCTTATTAGTTACATATTCCAAATCATATTCTCATGTAATTATTAAGTTTATTGCATTAATTTAAGAACCCTATCTTTGTATTTCTTTAGTTCTTGAATTCACATGCTAGGTAAGATATTTCTGAAACTTCAGATGTACATGCCTCATTTATAAATGCATAATTACCATATTAATTGTTGTAGTCTCAGTTTGCATGTTTATTTTCGAGCTATTCAGTATTTACAGAAACTTAGACATAATCAGTAGATTTATAGAATTCATTAGGAGTAGCATAATACAGAATTGGACTAGGGTTCAGTGTACCAAATAGTCCCAGAAGTACTAGCCAAGTAGGTTGTAAGTCCCCTCTATGGGAAAATAGTTTAGTGATCACGCCAACAGGCCTTTATACCTCTGGCACATTATATTGGGTCCTTTCTATGGGGAGTATACATCAGACTACACATTTAGCTCGTTTGTTTTTATTATCGGTTATTAATAGGTCCCTCATTTAAGTGAGACTCTCTTGCATTGACCATTTATTAATATATTCAGTATTTAGTTTCAACATGTTATAAATTGGTCATTGCATCCAGTTAGCTCAGAATTCAGTATATCATGTCAGATTATTATACTTGCTTTATGCTTGTTCAATTATGTTTTTTTCAGTTTTTCTCTATCCTACATGCTCAGTACCTTCAAGTACTGATGAATACGTGCGCTAATCTTCTCGTGATGTAGGTTCAGGTCTCAGTATTCAGATAACGCATAGATTGACTTTCGATCTCGAATTTAGCAGATTCAGTGGTGAGTCCTCATTCTTCGAGGACAATAGTCATGCGTTCATTTCAGTCATTTAGTTTTAGTTTTTGCTAGGCTTAGCTGGGGCTTGTCCCAGTATTTCTAGTCCAATTTAGAGGCTATTTTATGACATAGTTAGTTTCAGCTTAATATTGAGTAACTATTTTTCTTTGTATTAAAATCATCAGTTCTGAAATATCTCAATTATAAAATATGGGTATCCCCCATCTTTTAAGATTAAACTATGACTTAGTTTCTGCATTCAGTTTATTATCATTAGTATACTCATGATCATGCTATCAGGGTTAGAATGGGTTCACTTGTGGTCCTAGGTTCCATGTCCGCATCTCGGGGGTAGCTCGGGGCGTGCCAAAACTTGGTATCAAAGCACTAGTTTTAAGAGTCTTAGGATGTCTGAAAAGCCGCACTAAGTAGAGTCCTTTTCATGGGTTTAATGCACCACATCTGATGAGAGGGAGGCTACGAAGTGTTTAGGAAAACTTGTTACTCTTATCGTGCATAAAGTATGATCTTATTCCATTGTAACTTGATGTTCTACGTTTCTGCACATGCCTCCTTTTAGAGCTAACGCTAGGAATGCGAACTCCAGAAATGCAAACGCAACTCCTTCAGTACCAGATAAAAAGTCTCCAATGGTGAGTTCAAAAATGCTATGCAGATGTTGGCACAAAGTATGAACAACCAGAACAATCGGGTTCATGCTCCTGCGAATGAAAATTGTGGATTAGCAGCAGCAAGGGTCCATGACTTTGTTAGGATAAATCTGCTTGAGTTCTTAGGATCACAAACTAATGAGGATCCTCAAAATTTCTTGGATAAGATCAAAAAAATCTTTGAGGTAATGCAAGTCACTGGGAATGATCGAGTTTAGTTGGCATCATACTATTTGAAGGATGTTGCTCATATTTGGTACACTTAGTGGAAGGAGAAATAGGGGTGCAAATGCAACTCCTTTTACATAGGTTTGCTTCAGTGAGACTTTTGTCGACAGGTTTTTACCAATAGAGTTGAGAGAAGTGTCAGCAAAAGTTCTAAGCCCCAACCCCTTCATCAGCTAGTCTTCCATCCTCCAAGAACAGGCACGACCATAAATTTAGAGCACCAAGCTCTAAGTCTCAGAGGAGTGTTTCAGGAACCAAAACATACCCTACATTCCCTAAGTGTAGTTAGAACCATACGGGCGAGTGTTTCGCCGGAAAAGAAGGACACTCTGGGTGCGGTCAGTCTAGTCACATGTTAAGGGATTAGCCTACTAGAAAAGGTCAGGGGGTGGTAATGGTAGAGCTCAGTCTAAAACTTCATCAGCACCTGCAATTCAGCCGACTCAGCGGGGTAACTTATCTTGTACAGGTGGCGGTTAGCACCAAAATAAGTTGTATTCTCTTCAGGTTCACCAGGATCATGAAAGTTCTTCTGATGTAGTCACTAACACGTTGCTAGTCTTTGACTTTGATGTTCATGCATTGTTAGATCCCGGGGCTACTCTTTATTTTGTAACTACTTCAAGAAACTCTCTCGGAACCTTTCTCAGGCTCTTCTCATGTTGGTAACCCAGTTATAGCTAGAAGGGTATAAAGAAATTACCCTGTCACAGTATCTCAGAAAGTCACCTCAACAGATCTTGTCAAAATAGAAATGGTAGACTTCAATGTCATTCTAGGTATGTATTGGTTACATTCTATTATGCTTCAGTCAACTGTAGAACTAGGATTGTTTCATTTTGAGTTTCCAGATAATCCAATCTCTAAGGGTTATATGTATCATCTAGTTTGAGATAGAGTTATAGCTCTGAAACCTCAACTCTTGAGACAATTCAATTAATCTGTGAGTTTGCAGATGTGTTTTATGAAGATCTCTTGGAGTCCTTCCCGAAAGGGAGATCGACTTTGCAATTAATCTCCTTCCTGATACCAAACCTTTTTGTATTCCTCCTTATAAAATGGATCCTACAAAGCTTAAGAAAATGAAAGAGTATTTGAAAGACGTTCTAGATAAGGGCTTCATCAGACCTAGTATTTCACCATGGGGTGCAACAATGTAGTTCGTAAAGAGGAAAGATTGTTCTCTCACTATGTGCATTGATTATAGTAAGTTGAACAAGGTCACAATCAAATATAAGTATCCCATCCCCAGGATTGATGACTTTTTTTTACCAATTCAACGTGCTAGACATTTCTCAAAAATATACCTCAGATCGGGTTATTATCATCTTAGAGTCAGAGATAGTTACATTACGAAAACAACCTTCAGAACTTGGTATGGTCATTACGAATTTTATAGTTATTTCATTTGGACCTACCAATGCTCCTGCAGCTTTCATGGATTTGATGAACAGGGTGTTCAAACAGTACTTGGACTTGTTGGTTTTCATCGTTATTTATGATATCCTCATTTACTCTAGGAATGAGAAAGAACATGTGTGTCATTTGAGAATTGTTCTACAAACTCTCAAGGATCGCCAGTTATTCGCTAAGTTTAGCAAATGTATGTCCTGGTTGCAATCTGTTGCTTTCCTTTGGTACATTGTATCAAGCGAAGGGATCCGAGTGTATTCATAGAAGATATAAGCAGTGAAAGAATGACCCAGACCTACCTCTGCTATAGATATTAGATGTTTCTTAAGTGTAGTGTGGTATTATAGAATGTTCATGGAAGGATTCTCATCCATAGCCTCACCATTGACTAGGTTAACTACTAAGATAGTCATGTTTCAATGGTAGATTATTGTGAGAAAACCTCTGCATAATTAAAAACTACATTAACTACATCTCATGTCTTGACTCTACCAGAGGGTTCAGAAGGTTATAATAATTTGTGGTGCATCCAGAGTTGGCCTAGGTTTGTGTGTTGATGTAGCGTGATAAGGTTATGTCTTATGCCTCAAGAAAACTTAAGGTTCATGAGAAGAACTATCCAACCCTTGATCTTGAGCTTGTAGAAGTGGTGTTGGCACGCAAGATATGGAGACACTACTTGTATGGTGTTCATCTAGATGTTTTCAGTGATCATAAGAGCCTTCAATATGCTTTCACTCAAAAAGAGTTAAATCTTCGCCAGAGGAGATGGATTGAGTCCCTTAAGGATTATGACATGAGTGTATTACTATCCTTGTAAGGTGAATGTTGTAGTGGATTCTCTAAGTAAATAATGTATGGGTAGTGTTGCCCATGTTGAAGAAGAAAGGAAGGAGCTAGTGATGGATGTTCACAGGCTTGGTCGCTTTGGAGTTTTCCTTATGATCATATAAGACAGTGGTGTAACAGTTCAAAATGGTGTAGAATCATGTTTGGTAGTGGAGGTTAAGGAAAAGCAAGAGCGTGAACCAATCTTGTTTGAACTTAGGGGTGCAGTCCAGAATCAGAGAGTGGAGGTTTTCTCCCAAGGGGGAGATGTTATACTTCGCTACCAGGGTAGATTGTGTGTTCCTGATATGGGTGAGTTAAGAAAGCATATCCTTGCAGAAGCCCATAACTATAGATATTCTATTCATACTGGTTCTACAAAGATGTACCACGACCTGCGGGATGTCTATGGTGGAATGGCATTAAGAGGGATATAGCAGATTTTGTGAGTAAGTGCCCCAATTGCCAGCAAGTTAAGGTAGAACATCAGAAAACAAGAGGTATGAATCAAGAGATCGATATTCATACTTTGAAGTGGTATGTGATCAATAAGAATTTCATCATACGATTACCTCGTACTCGCAGACAACATGATTCAATTTCTGTGATAGTTGATAGAACGACTAAGTCCACTCGCTTTTTAGCGGTCAAGACTATAGATTCGGCAGAGGACTAGGCGAAGCTTTGCATTAAAGAAACTGTGAGGTTGCATGGGGTTCCTTTGTATATTATCTCAGATATAGATCATCAGTTTACCTCTCATTTCTTGAAGTCATTTAAGAAGGGTCTTAGTACTCAATTTAACCTTAGCACATCATTTCATCCACATGCAGATGGACACAAAGAGCGTAACATTCAGACCCTAGAGGATATGTTGAGAGCTTGTGTGATTGATTTAAAGGGTAGTTGGGATGATCACATTCCTCTAATTGAGTTTGCCTACAACAAATATATATCATTCAAGCATTTAGATTGCCCTTTATGAAGCTTTGGACGGGTGTAGATGTACATCTTATGTTGGTTGGTTTGAAGAAGGTGAAGCAACTTTCAAAGGGCCTGATTCAGTTCTTTATGCCATGCATAAAGTTCAACTCATTAGATATATACTTAAGAAAGCCCAAAGTCGTCAGAAATCTTATGCAGACGTGAGAAGAAGGAACTAGAGTTCAAAGTTGATGGGTTGGTTCTCCTAAAAGTTTCACCCATGAAAGGAGTGATGATATTTGGCAAGAAAGGGAAACTCGGTCCCAGATATGTAGGCCCTTACAAGTTCTTGAAAAAGGGTTTGCAAGGTGGAATTTGATTTAGAGTTGCCAGCAGAATTAGCAGTAGTGCATCCAGTCTTCCACGTCTCACTCTTGAAGAAGCGTGTGGCTGATCTAGCATCTGTAATTCCATTAGAGAGTTTGATGGTGAAATATAGTCTTTCTTATGAGGATGTACCAGTTGAGGTTCTTGACCGTCAGGTTAAAATATGTGCAATAAAGAAGTCGTTTCAGTCAACGTTTTATGGAGGAGTTAGTTCGTAGAGGGAGCTACTTGGGAAGCAAAAGCAGACATGAAAACCAAGTATCCTCACCTCTTTCCTTCAGATCCCACTCCATCTTGAGGTAATAGTTCCTCTTTAGTTTTCCAGTCATTCATGCGTGAATTCATCCTTAAAATCATGTTTACTCAGTTTCTACTTCCATTTTCAGCGTATTTGCATGTTCTCGGAACTCAATTTAGTAGGAGAGACAGTTCTCACTGTTTAGCAATAGGCTTTGCTGCTCTTTCCATCTATTCCATCTAGTTTAGTCTTCATTCGAGGAAGAATATTCCAAAGGGGAGATAATGTAAAAGCCCATATAAAAAAATTGACCAAAAACCAGTTTTTCAAAAAATTTGCAGGTGCATCGATGGTTGCCATCGATAGACCGTAACCTTACCCTATGTCCGTCCTTCACATCCATCGGTAGATTCGGAAAACCCATAAATCTCATCCAAGGAAAATTTCCTAAGTGTCGAATGACGGACGGACCTACGGTGCGTAGGTCAGACTACTGTACCTAGTATGTGTCTGTTGATCAGCCCATTCAAACACTCTCTGACAAGAACCATGATTGACACGCATTGTCTGAATATGGACCTATGCACCGTAGATCTGACAGTGGGTGGAAACTAACACACAGTTAGGGGTGAAACACAGTTTGGTCAACTTCAATTGATCATAACTCTTAGCACAAAATGAATTAGGTGTCCCATGACATACCCACATAATGATATTGAATTAGCTTTCCATTGCCACAAACCTTGCTAAAATAAGACCTCCGAGTAAAACATTATGCCCGTTTTAGTAAAGGTCTGTCGAATAGACACAACCTACGTACCCCAACGACGGACCACTGATTGAACGAATGACCGTTAGTTTAGGACGTCGTTTGGTCCGACAACAGATAACTTAGGGGTCTTTTGGTTTTCCCACTTTATTGAAACCTTAACATACGTCGTTTTGACCGTAAATCATCAGATTTTAGTTAGTTTAAGCTTAGAATCATAACGAAAACTTACCTAAGTCAAATCATAAACAAAGCTTAGAAAATTAGAAGTAAGAAAGGAGAAAAAGGTCAAGATCCCTAGTTCATGAATGCAACAAGTTTTAGCATTTCCAGCCACCAAATCTAAGTGTTTATTAGTGAATTTCATTACCAGGTATGTGGGATTTCATTAGGGGATTCTTTTCACCCATTGTGTCCCTAGTTCATCTCATCATTATTCTTGATTCCCATATCATTATTAGACCTAGGGTTTCTAGAATTTCAACAGAATTTCATGATTTTGTTATTTATATATTCCAAATCAGATTATCATGTTATTACTTTAATTGTTGCATGAATTTAAGAACCCTAACTATGTATTTATTTAATTCTTGAATACCTATGCTAGGCCAGATATTTCAGTTATTCAATTATACATCCACAATTATTAATGGATCAATATAAGATTAAATGTTTCATTTTCCATTTGCAACTTCAGTTTGAGCTATGAAATATTCACTAAAAATGCAGTCATCATGTCTTAGTCACTTAATTCATTGGGAGTAGCATAATACCGAGTTGGACTAGGGTTCAACATACCCAATTAGTCTCAAAACTCATAGCCAAGTAGGTTGTAAGTCCCCTTTATGGGCAATAAGTTTTGTGATCACGCCAGCATGTCTTTATACCTTTGGCAGGGTATATTGGGTATTCTTGATGGGGCGTATACATCAGACTCCACATTTAGCTCATGTGGTTTTATTATCGCTTATTAGTAGCTCCCACAGTTCAATGAGACTCTCTTGCATTGACCATTAATCAATATATTCCGTATTTCGTTTCAGCATGTTATAAATTGGTCATCGCATCCTGTTATCTCAGAATTCAGTATATCATGTTCAGATTATGATACTTGTTCTTGTGCTTTTTAAGTTATGTTTTATTTCATTTTTTCTCTATCCTACATGCTCAATACCTTTAAGTACTGATGCATACATGCACTACATTTTCTCGTGATATAGGTTGATGTTCTCAGCATCCAGATCATGCATAGATCGATTCCCAATCTCCAGTTCAGTAGATTTAGTTGTGAGTCCTCATTCTCTAAGGACAATAGTCATGAGTTCATTTCAGTGTGTTAGTCATTTAGTTTCTGTTTTTGTTAGACATAGCTGGGGGTTGTCCTACTATTTTTAGTTCAGTTTAGAGGCTATTTTCAGACATAGTTAGTTTCAGCTTAGTATTGAGTTAAAGTTTTTCTTTGTATTAAACTCATCTATACTAAAATATCTGAGTTTTAGAATATGGGTATTCCCCATCTTTTCATATTAAACTATGATTTAGCTTCCGCGTTCTGTTTACTATCTTTAGTATGCTCATGATCATGCAAGCAGGGTTAACTTATGATCATTTGTGGTCCTAGGTTCCACGTCCGTGTCTCAGGGGAAGCTAGGGGCGTGACAATAGAAAAGTCGGAGATGAGTTCAACATAGAATGATTCAAGGTAGGAAATTTTAACTAGAATTTGGAATATAAATTCATTTATTTGTAACAATAAAATAAGTGGGTGGGTGATTTGAAAAAATTTAATAAAAATAATTTTTCATCAAAAGTAACAATTAAGCTAATATTTCATAAATTAAAATAGGTAACAAGTAATCTAGCGTGTGGCGCTTCGAAATCGATATCACATAGAGAGAATTGTGTTTCTCTACAATGATAAACATTGATAGATATGTTGTATCATTGTCAATGACACTAATCATCTTAAGATCTCATAATATCATATCATTGAATATCCTGGCGGTCACTTTGATGTCCTATATTAAATAACCCAATACCTTTCAGTATTCTTTATAAGACAAAAATATCTAACCCATTGTAACAACCCAAGAATACACCCTAGGCGGCATATAGCTTCATTCGCACACTACACCATTTTAGGCCTAACGGCTACACTAAATCTGAGCAACGCTTGAAAAGTGTTGCCTAAAATATTTTTTGGAACACTTTTTAAATAGCC
>JAKWJD010000218.1:0-24869 GCA_027705065.1 Solanum peruvianum
GAACAATAGCTCACCCTGAAATCTGATTGCGGCGAAAGACTGGCTAGAGTTGTGGACGAGTCGAAGTTGATGGTACGTTTGCTGCACTCCACAAATAACAAAGAAAAAGAATACAAGTAGGGGTCAGTACAAGGAACACGTACTGAGTAGGTATCATCGGCCAACTCAAAATATAAAGCAATATATATCAAATAATAATATAAAATCAACTACATACTCAACAGGTGATAACAATAAATACCGTAACCATTGGCCACAACACCCAGAACATCTATGAGGACTGAAGCCTCCCCACCATACTCATTTGGAAAATAGTTCTTTAAATTTGAGTATAATAACACAATTCAAGATTCATTTTCTTTATTATCCTTGTGTTGGAACGTGACACTCCGATCCTCGACTATCCTAGTGTCGGAACGTGACACTCCGATCCTCTACTATCCTGGTGTCGGAACGTGACACTCCGATCCTCTACTATCCTGGTGTCGGAACGTGACACTCCGATCCTCTACTATCGTGGTGTCGGAACGTGACACTCCGATCCTCTACTATCCTGGTTTCGGAACGTGACACTCCGATCCTCTACTATCCTGGTTTCGGAACGTGACACCCGATCCCCTACTATCATGATTATTTTCCGGTTCATCAACCTTCCTTTATGTCAAGACATCATCAATAATAGAGAGGTTTTAAGGTTTAAGATTCAACAGCCTCATCATGCTAATTCATCACAATTATGTAATCACATCATGCAACCACACAATTAAGCATATACAAGACTTTACAATACTACCCAATACATATCAATCGCTATTTAGAGTTTACTATGAGATAGCATAAATCATAACCTACCTCCACCGAAGAATCGTGATCAAGCAAGCTAATTCCCCAAAGCTGCGTTCTTCTCTTCTCTCGCTCGTTCTCTCTTTTTCTTTCTGATTTTTCCTTATTCAAACTCTTTTTGTCTTACCCTAATTATCATATAATTAAGTATAAAAGATGATAGAAGTATCCCACTATTTATTTCAACGTTATCTCCTTTACCCCCAAGTAATTAAATTATTGACATTAACCCACTAACTTTATAATTATAGCAGGAATAGTCCAAAACGCTCCTTAAAAACTTTTAATAGAAATCCGACTCAGTCAGGGTTTCGCAGCCTATGGCGGTCCGTCATGACTGTGACAGTCCGTCCTGCAGGTCCGTCACAAAGTTCAGAGAGTTAATTTCTGTGGAAAGGTTTGTGACGGTCTGTCGTGCCTACGACGCTCCGTCCTGCAGTTCTGTCACGACGATCAGAGAGTCGATCTCAGTACCCAAATTTCAGAATCAAAGTGTTTTGGAACGAGACCCCCTCAACGGTCCGTCGTGCCCATGACGGTCCGTCGTGGGATTCGTCGACACAGTCAGTTATTACCAGAAATAAGCTCTACTGCTCAAAACGACTAAACATGTCGTTACAAGATCTCCCTAAACTACATCAAAATAATTAATTTTTTTAAACTTGATTTTAATCTACTTCATAATGATTTTCCATTTGACTTATAGTAGACAAAAAGTATTTAGTTTCATCAATAACATTCATTTTTGGACAAAAATTATTTAGTCATATACATAAAATCACGCAATTTGAACCTTTCATTTCGGAATAATCATAGGTATAAGATTAATTGACAAGAAAATTACTATCCACTAATGTGATATTAGACTTTTCATACCGTTGCTTAGGTTTCTAGTTTACTCCATACAAGGACTTACTCAACTTGAATATTTATCTTCTCCAGGAACCACAAAAACCTTTGGGTTGAGTTAAATATAACTATTCATCTAGTTAACCATATAAAAATATTGTTTTGACATCCAGTTTATCACTAAATCATGAAAAGTGGGAAAAACAATAATACTCCTAACGGTCATTATTTTGTCAAAAGAGAATAAATATCAAAATAATCAAAATCTTTCTTTTTGTTAAAACTCCCCATCAAATTTTAGCCTTATATTTATCAAGTAGCTTCGGGTGTCAGTTTCTTCTTACATGTCCACTTGCTACATATGAATTTCAAACCTTTAGTCAAATCAGACAAGTCTAAGTGTGATTCGAAACTACAAAGTTTAATTTATTTTTAACACCTTCTTTTCAAATTATCACATGTATTGATCTCATACTATCGAGTTTAATTAATTTTTAATATCTTCTTTACAAAATATGACATATGGTGATCTCATTGACTCATCATAAGATTTAGGTTCTATTAACTAGACAGACACTAAATCTTAAACAAAAAATTTCAGTCAAAAATACAGTGATAAAAACATAACAAAGCTGTTGTCAATTCTACATCTTTTACTCCTTGTAAGTTCATTTAATTCTTCTTACAAATAACTTCATAAAAGAAACAACATACGGATCAACAAACATAAATGTAGAAGCATCATTTTACATATCACTAAACACATTATTTTTTTAAGGAAATTTGCTAAAAATTCAGAAACTCAAGATTCACAAATAAGAAAACTATTTTAAAAACACAAATCTATATTCAACACTCTTTTCACATAACCAATAAACACAATGTAAAAAGTCTTGCAATCTCCATTTACTCATTTAAAATACGGTTGCCTTACCTTAGCCAAAGACATCAAAACTGTTAGAAATTTCAAATCAGAAGAAAACCCTTTCTAAAATATATACCAGGTCTTGTCTAACGTTTTATGAGGGACCATAAAGAATATAACATGCAAATAAGAAATCTTCCCCCTACATGTTGTTTGATAGACTCGATCTTAAAATCATAGAATTTATCATTTCGTCAAGGGTTTTATATATTTGTTCAGCTACACCATTTTGTTGGAATATAATGAGCACTAAGCTCATGTATAATATCATTTTTCTCACAAATATACTGCAGAGTTTTTGTATTATATTTACTGCCCCTACAAGATCAAAACAATCTCTTGATTTTCCTATCTAATTTGTTTTCTACTTCGAATTTGAAGAACATACTTTAAACCTCATCTATAGATATCAGACTATATACCTTAGTGTATCTTGGAAATTAATACTTTTTTCAACTTTTTCAAAAAGTATTCATGAAGTTTGTTGAATTTGAATATTATAGTTCAAAAAATTGAATTTGTACTAATAATAGATTTCAAAGGTTTCCTTGCATGTTTTGCTTTTACATATACAAAATTTTTGAAAAATCATCAATTTTTATCATAGAAATTAATTCTATTTTTCTAAGTCTTTTGATAGAAGCAATACTAACATGACAACTCAACCATAACACAAATTAATAGTCTTAACAATATAAGCAGAATTTGAACTACTAGCATTATTCATAATTTATTGGTCATTGTTCAATTCAAATAATTCTCCACTAAGATATCCTTTCCCAATAAAGTATCCTCCATGAGATATAATTATTTTATTGTCACCTTTAAATATAGTTAAAGGCCTACTTTATTAGGAAGTACTCCAAAAGCTATGTCTCTGCAGGTAAAGTACATACAAAACATTATTCAAGGCTAAATGTATTGAAGGGTGTGTGTCCAACACCAATTAATATTATTAGCCACTAGAACAACTACAGATCTTCCAAACACGTGTACTCGTTGTTGGATGTTTGGAGTTGCACAAAAATAGTGTCTAAATATTCAAAATAGGAAAAAAAATATTTCAGACAATACATGAATAGGTGAAAGAGAGAGAATTAAATGAAAGAGAATTTTTGTTTCTCTTCTATATATTTAGCACAAATGATACTCCTTAAATAAGAAGAACATTTATGTTTTCATCAATCATAAGAATATACGTAGTTAATGTTATTAATAAACTGAGATATTACTTTTTCTTTGATGAAAATTTTTTCATAATGCAAAGTAATTTCGAGTTCTCTAAATAGTTTAAATATTATCTTACGACGTTAAAAAAAACTATCACTTGAATAAATGTGAACCATATAAAAGGAACTATCTCTCCTATTTCACATAAATTTCTGACATAAATGTTCACATAGATTAATGACGGAGAATTTTTAGATGTTATTATCCTTTGAATTAAAATAAAAAGGAATAAAATCTCACCAGAACAACTGTTGAAACCAAGAATAGCTCTTTATAAGGTCTTCAAAGAACTAGTCTCCATGAAATCATGGTCTTGTACCTTACTTCAGCCTCCATAACTTCCAGATGATAACTACACAGTAAAATCAACAAATATATTACATAATTATTAGTCTATCGAGTACAAGCTCCTACTTGTAGGAGTTGATTACACTAGAGAATACAACTCATAGATTGATTACAAGAGTCCTAGATATACTTCAAATAAAATACTAAAAATTGTTGTTCAATACAAGAAGGCCTTCACTACTAATATATAAATAAAAATTTGTGTTTTTTTAAACTAAAATAGGCTCCCAAAAAAAATCAAACAATACAAATGCATGTAATTTTGGCTTTGGATCTATTTTTAGTTACAAAATTTCTCGAAATATCATACTCATTTGTTTAATTTTAAATATTTTTCCAATGGTAGGATCAATAGTGACAAAATAATTATAACTCATCTTCTTATAAATCATGAATTTAAAAGTAGTTGGTATCTGCATGAATGATGCAAAGTGAAATAGTACTTAAATTTACACTAAAGGAAACATTGAAGCGTGGCGACTTGATTTAAATTGAGTTTCTCATATAGTTAAAAAAGTAAAATCAAGGTAAATAGATAGTAGATTTTGAGTAAATACAAGTCATTTAATTAAAATTCCAACCAATTACAAGCATGCATCAAACTAAATAACCCAAAGATAAGTAGAATATTGACGTAAATAATATGTTTGACAAAATACAATTTGTATCTTTTTTTTGTATTAAAGATTCAAAGTTATTTTTATTCCATATTGAAATGTATATCAAACTCGGAGCAAAAAGAAACCAACCATTAGACTTAACCATTTTTTTTAGTTTTTAAACTTAAAAGATAACTTACTAATGACATGTAACAATAAAAAATAGCAGATCACGTCAAAAATCAAAATAAAGGATCTTGGTGAAATATAAATTTTTAAGGAGCATAATTATTGAGATGATAAGTTAAGTATTGTACAAATTTGAAATTGAAAAAAAAAATGATAGAGAAGTAACCTTGAATTATCTTTTGCATTTGATGGCAATGATTGAAAATGATTGTTTGCTTTGAGAAAACATTTACAACATAGATATTTTACAATTCAAGAGCTTTAACACAGGGCAATTTTTTTCAGAACATGTCCACTTAAGAACATACAATTTAGGTGTAACGACCTGTTTAGTCGTTTCGAGCAGCAGATTTTATTTCTGGAAAATTGGCTGAGACGACGGACCCCACGACGGACCGTCGCAGGGTCTCGTTTCAATATACTTAGAAATTCTGAAATTGGATACTGAAAATCGACTCTCTGAACTTCGTGACGGACTTGCAGGATGGACCGTCACAGGTGTGACGGACCGTCACAAACCCTTGGTGGAAAATTGGGTCTCTGAACCTTGCGAAGACCTGCAGGACGGAACGTCGCAGGCACGACGGCCCGTCACAGGTTGCGTAATCCCAGTCTGGGTCGAATTTCTTTACACGTTTTAAGGGACGTTCAAGACTATTCCTACTTTAATTATAAAGTTATAGGGTTAAGGATTATAGGACTAATTACTTGGGGGTTAAAAGAGGTGACCTTAAAATTAATTGTGGGTTATTATTGCCATCTTTCATTCTTAATTATATGTTAATTAGGGTAAAAGAAAGAGGTTTGAATAAAGAAAATAGAAAGAACAAAGAGAGAGAGAGGATCGAACGAGGGAGAGAGGAAAACACAAGGCTTTGGGAAATTCTTGCTTGATCACTAGTCTTCGGTGGAGGTAGGTTATGGTTTCTTTACGATTTCGTATTCGTAGTGAACTCTTAATAGTGAGTGATATGTATTGATAGTATTGTAAATCCTGCTATGTGCTTAATTGTATGCTTGTATGAATGTGATTATATAATTGTGATTATATGAGCATGATGAAATTATTGAATCCCAAATCTAGAAAAACCCTAATCTCTTTGTTAATGATGATACCTTGGTAATAAAGAAGGCTTGATAAACTAAAGTAACGAGATTGATGATGCCTTAGTATAAGAAAAGGCTTGATGAACTAAAGTAATGAGAATGATGATGCCTTGGTATAAGAGAAGGCTTGATGAATTGATAGAATGAGATTAGGGGATCGGAGTGTCGCGTTCCGACACATAGAATTAAGGGATCGGGTGTCACGAACCGACACGTAGATTTAGGGGATCGGGTGTCATAAAACGACACGTAGATTTAGGGGATCGGGTGTCACGAACCGACACGTAGATTTAGGGGATCGGAGTGTCACGTACCGACACGTAGATTTAGGGGATCGGGTGTCACGAACCGACACGTAGATTTAGGGGATCAGAGTGTCACGTACCGACACGTAGGTTTAGGGGATCGGGTGTCACCGAACGACACGTAGAATTAGGGGATCAGAGTGTCACATTTCGACACGTAGTAGTAGGGGATCGGAGTGTCACGTACCGACACAAGAGGAATAAAGATAATGAATCTTGAAAGATGATAAATATACTCAACCTAATGAACCTAATTCCCAAAACGAGTATGGTATTGAGGCTTGAGTCCTCGTGGATGAACTTGGTAGTACTTATTGATAATATAGTACTTGTTTTTGCTACATGTTGAGCATCATAGTTGATTTTACAATATTACTTGATATATTGTCTTCTATTTTAGTTGGTCGATGATATCTACTCTGTACTTGTGGTTGTACTGACCCCTACTTTTATGTTTTCTCTTTGTAATTTGTGGAGTGCAGCAAACGTGCCGTCGTCTTCAACTCAACAGTGATTCTAGCCAGTCTTCGTCACACCGGATCTTCAAGGTGAGCTAATGCTTCTAGCTTGGACTGGATCTTCTTCTTCAAGTCTTGATGCCTTGAACTTCCGGCATGGACTAGCTTTTGTAGTTATTTTAGTTCTTAGACATTCTTATTTTAGTAATTTGAGATAGATAGATGTTCTTGTGATGATGACTTCCAGATTTTGGGGATAATAATAATAGTTTTGAATTGTTTTTAATAAGGAGTTTAAGTCTTCCGCATTACTTTCAGTCGATGTACATTGAAATGTTAAGAGATTGATTGGTTGGTTCGCTCACATAGGAGGGTAAATGTGGGTGCCAGTCGCGACTCGGTTTTGGGTCGTGACAAACTTGGTATCAGAGCATTAGGTTCGTTGGTCTCATCACACAAGAACAGGTCTAGTAGAGTCTTAAGGAACGGTAGGGGGACGCCTTTACTTCTCCTTGAGAGGCTATAAGACTTTAGGAAAATTCCACTCTTTCTTTCTTTCTTTCGTGCTATTACTTGAATCCAATTGGTATCTAGTTGATACAAATTGGTATCTGACCATCTTCACTCTATTTCGCAGATGGTTAGAACTAGAGCAACGACTGCGCCAAAAGCAACACCGGCAAGACAAGAAACGTCTGAGCCAGCCACTGGGGCTGTGGCTCGAGGAAGAGCAGTGGCAAGAGGCCGTGGAAGAGGTCATGGGAGGACGTCCTATAGAGGGAGAGGACAAGCACCTAGCCCATCTGATACTAGGGCGGTGACTCTTCCACCGACTGAGGAGGTGATAAGAGAGGGTGAGGAAGGGGAGAATGAACAAGTGCAAAATGAGGAATTGCCACCCCAAACTACCCCAGAGATGATCAATCAGGTTCTTGCTTATCTTAGCAGGTTATCTGATCAGGGTCAGGCACCTCCAGTTGTTTCTGCACCAACACCTCCGATTTCAGAGATGCGACATGCGGCTACTATGGCTTCTCATATGGATGCCTTATTGGACATAGGCACGTTTCCACGTCTGACTACTGGGCCTATAATGACAAATGATCAGCATGAACTTTTCAGTAAGTTCTTGAAATTGAAACCTCCAGTCTTCAAGGGTGCTAAATCTGAGGATGCTTACGATTTTATGGTTGACTGTCATGAGCTACTACACAAGATGGGTATAGTAGAACGGTTCGGTGTTGAGTTCGTGAGTTATCAGTTTCAAGGGAACGCCAAAATGTGGTGGCGATCACATGTTGAGTGTCAACCGACAGAGGCCACACCTATGACTTGGGCCTCATTCTCTAGTTTTTTTTTTGAGAAAATATCCCCCGGACTTTGAGGGATAGGAAGAGAGATGAATTCTTAAGCCTAGAGCAAGGTAGGATGTCTGTTAATGCATATGAGGCTATGTTTCATGCTTTATCAAGGTATGCCACTCAACTCTGTTTCAGTACACAAGAGCGGATTCGCCGGTTTGTGAAGGGGTTGAGATCGGAGTTGAGGATTTCGGCCTTACAGGTAGCGGCTACGGCAAAATCCTTCCAAGAAGTGGTAGACTTCGTGATAGAGGTGGAAGGAGTGAAGCTCGATGACTTCACCTCGACATCGACATCAAAAAGGTTTCGAAAGGGAGGTGAGTTTAATGGGTCTTACTCTAGAGGACAGGGTTCCGGAGGTTACTCAGTTCGACCCATTCAGTCTTCACTGCAGACTGTAGTTGGGGGTCCACCTCAGACCGGTCAACACTTCTCTGAGAGACCTATGCTTGACTCTAGAGAGTGTTATGGATGTGGGGAGACTGGGCATATTAGGAGGAATTGCCCAAACAGAGTTATGACCCCCCGATAGCTAGAGGTAGAAGTGGTCATGGTAGAGGCCGTTATTCTGGAGGACGTGGTGGTCGAGGTAATGGTGGTCACCAAAACGGCAGAGGTGATGGGCAAAACGGAGCCACTACAACACAACATGGTAGGGGCAACGGACAGACAAACGATAGGGCCCATTGTTACGCTTTCCCTGGGCGGTCTGAAGCGGAGGCATCGGATGCTGTCATCACAGGTAATCTTCTGCTTTGTGATTGCATGGCTTCTGTATTGTTTGATCCTGGATCCACATTTTCTTATGTATCTTCCTCATTTGCTAATGGTCTAAATTTACATTGTGAATTACTTGATATGCCTATTCGAGTTTCTACTCTGGTGGGTGAGTCTGTGGTAGTTGAAAAGGTATATAGGTCTTGTTTGGTGAACTTTGTGGGGAGCAACACTTATGTAGATTTGGTTATCTTAGAAATGGTTGATTTTGATGTAATTCTGGGTATGACTTGGCTTTCTCCGCAATTGCGATCTTGGATTGTAATGCTAAAATGGTGACGTTAGCCAAGCCTGGGACAGATCCGTTAGTGTGGGAGGGTGACTACACTTCCAATCCGGTGTGCATCATCTCCTTTCTTCGTGCTAAGAAAATGGTTAGTAAAGGGTGTTTATCTTTCTTGGCCCATCTCAAGGATGACACTACCCAAGTACCTTCGATTGAGTCGGTTTCGGTAGTCCGTGAGTTTTTGGATGTGTTCCCTGCAGATCTTCCGGGTATGCCACCAGATAGGGATATTGACTTCTGTATTGATCTTGAACCGGGTACTCGCCCCATTTCTATACCCCTTATAGAATGGCTCCCGCGGAGTTAAGAGAGTTAAAAGCACAACTTCAAGAGTTGTTGAGCAAGGGCTTCATTAGACCAAGTGCATCTCCTTGGGGTGCTCCGGTTTTGTTCGTGAAGAAGAAGGATGGGAGTTTTCGGATGTGCATAGACTACCGGCAGTTGAATAAGGTAACTATTAAGAACAAGTATCCTCTTCCTCGCATTGATGACTTGTTCGATCAGTTACAAGGTGCTTGTGTCTTCTCTAAAATTGACTTGAGATCCGGTTATCATCTATTGAAAATACGGGCAGCGGATGTGCCAAAGACTGCTTTTCGAACTAGGTATGGGCATTATGAATTTGTGGTAATGTCTTTTTGTCTTACGAGCCCCCTGCTGCGTTTATGAGTTTGATGAACGGGATTTTCAAGCCATATCTGGATCTCTTTGTGATCGTATTCATTGATGATATACTGATATACTCTAAAAGTAAGAAGGACATGAGGAGCATTTGAGAATGGTGTTAGGTTATTGAGGAAGAGAAGCTTTATGCCAAATTCTCCAAGTGTGAGTTTTGGCTAGATTCAGTGTCCTTCTTGGGACACGTGGTTTCTAAGGATAGAGTGATGGTGGATCTATCTAAGATTGAGACAGTGAAGAATTGGGAGACCTACAAACGTGTCAGAAATAAGGAGTTTTGTTGGTTTAGCTAGCTACTACCGTCGATTTGTCAAGGATTCTCTTCTATTGCTTCCCAACTAACGAACTTGACTAAGCAGAATGTCCCATTTGTATGGTCGGATGAGTGTTAGGAAAGCTTTCAAAAACTCAAGACCTTGTTGACCACTGCACCAATTCTTACCTTGCCAGTAGAGGGTAAGAACTTCATCGTTTATTGTGATGCATCCCATTCGGGTTTGGGTGCAGTGCTAATGCAAGAGAAGAATGTGATTGCTTATGCTTCGAGGCAATTAAAGGTGCATGAACGTAACTATCCGACCTATTATCTGGAGTTGGCCGCGGTAGTATTTGCACTAAAGCAATGGAGACACTATTTGTATGGGGTTAAGTGTGAATTCTATACGGACCATCGTAGCCTACAGTATGTCTTCACTCAGAAGGATTTGAATTTGAGATAGAGGAGATGGATGGAACTACTGAAGGACTACGATATCACTATTCTGTATCATCCGGGAAAAGCGAACGTTTTGGCGGATGCTTTAAGTAGAAAGGCCGGAAGCATGGGAAGTCTAGCTCATTTGCAAGTTTCTAGACGCCCATTGGCTAGAGAGGTGCAGATTCTGGCTAATGACCTTATGAGGTTAGAAATAAATGAGAAGGGAGGATTGTTAGCTTGTGTGGAGGCAAGATCTTCCTTCGTTGACAAGATTAAGGGAAAACAGTTTGAGGATGAGAAACTAGGTTGAATTAGAGATAAAGTGTTGCAAGGAGAGGCTAAAGAAGCAATAAATGATGAGGAGGTGTTTTGAGGATTAAGGGAAGGGTATGTGTGCCTCGTGTTGATGACTTGATCCACACTATTCTTACAGAGGCTCATAGTTCCGGATACTCTATACATCGTGGTGCAACCAAGATGTACCGTGACCTAAAACAACACTTTTGGTGGAGTAGAATGAAGCGCGACATTGTTGATTTTGTTGCCAAATGTCCAAATTGTCAACAAGTAAAGTATGAACACTAGAGGCCCGGAGGAACACTTCAGAGAATGCCCATTCCTGAATGGAAGTGGGAGAGAATTGCAATGGACTTCGTGGTTGGTGTTTCAAGGACATTGGGTAAGTTTGATTCAATTTGGGTGATTGTTGATAGGTTAACTAAGTTTGCTCACTTCATTCCGGTCAAGGTGACCTACAATGCAGAGAAGTTAGCCAAAATCTACATCTCAGAAATCGTTCGGTTTCATGGAGTTCCACTCTCCATCATATCAGATAGAGGTACGCAGTTCACTTCTAAGTTTTGGAGAACATTGCATGCTGAATTAGGTACTAGGTTGGACCTTAGTACTGCGTTTCACCCTCAGACTGATGGTCAGTCTGAGCGAAGATTCAAGTGTTGGAGGATATGCTTGGTGCATGTGTGATAGAATTTGGTGGTCATTGGGATAGTTTCTTACCTTTGGCAGAGTTTTCATACAATAATAGCTATCACTCCAGTATTGACATGGCTCCATTTGAAGCATTATATGGGAGGAGGTGTAGATCTCCCATTGGCTGGTTCGATGCGTTTGAGGTTAGACCTTGGGGTACTGACCTCTTGCGGGATTATATAGATAAGGTGAAGTGCATTCAAGGAAAGCTTCTAGCGGCTCAAAGTAGACAAAAGGAATATGCGGACCGAAAGGTTAGAGACTTGGAGTTTATGGAGGGTGAACAAGTCTTGTTGAAGGTTTCACCCATGAAAGGGGTGATGCGTCTTGGTAAAAGAGGTAAACTAAGCCCAAGGTATATTGGTCCCTTTGAAGTACATAAGCGAGTAGGGGAGGTGGCTTACGAATTAGCTTTGCCTCCAGGGCTGTCCGGAGGCATCCGGTATTTCATGTGTCCATGTTGAAAAAGATACCATGGGGATGGAAACTACATCATCCGTTGGGATTCAGTCTTGCTTGATGAGAATTTGACTTATGAGGAGGAACCGGTTGCTATTTTAGATAGAGAGTTTCGCAAGCTGAGGTCGAGAGAGATTGCATCCATCAAAGTTCAATGGAAGAATCGACCGGTTGAAGAGGCCACTTGGGAGAAGGAGGCAGATATGCAAGAAAAATACCCACATCTGTTTACAGATTCAGGTACTCCTTTTCGCCCTTGTTTTTCTTCTTTTGATCGTTCGAGGACGAACGATGGGTAAATTGGTATCTATTGTTACGACCTGTTTAGTCGTTTCGAGCAACATATTTTATTTCTGGAAAATTGGCTGAGACGACGGACCCCACGACGGACCGTCATGGGCACGATGGACCGTCGCAGGGTCTCGTTTCAATATACTTAGAAATTCTGAAATTGGGTACTGAAAATCGACTCTCTGAACTTCGTGACGGACTTGCAGGACGGACCGTCACAGGTGTGACGGACCGTCACAGACCCTTGGTGGAAAATTGGGTCTCTGAACCTTGCGATGACCTGCAGGACGGACCGTCGCAAGCACGACGGCCCGTCACAAGTTGCGTAATCCCAGTCTGGGTCGGATTTCTTTACATGTTTTAAGGGACGTTCTGGACTATTCCTACTTTAATTATAAAGTTATAGGGTTAAGGATTATAGGACTAATTACTTGGGGGTTAAAAGAGGTGACCTTAAATTAATTGTGGGTTATTATTGCCATATTTAATTCTTAATTATATGTTAAATAGGGTAAAAGAAAGAGGTTTGAATAAAGAAAATGGAAAGAACAAGAGAGAGAGAGAGGATCGAACGAGGGAGAAGAGGAAAACACAAGGCTTTGGGAAATTCTTGCTTGATCACTAGTCTTCGGTGGAGGTAGGTTATGGTTTCTTTTACGATATTCGTAGTGAACTCTTAATAGTGAGTGATATGTATTGATAGTATTGTAAATCCTGCTATGTTCTTGATTGTATGCTTGTATGAATGTGATTATATAATTGTGATTATATGAGCATGATGAAGTTATTGAATCCCAAATCTTGAAAAACCCTAATCTCTTGTTAATGATGATGCCTTGGTAATAAAGAAGGTTGATAAACTAATGTAACAAGATTGATGATGCCTAGTAAAAAAAAGCTTGATGAACTAAAGTAATGAGAATGATGATGCCTTGGTATAAGAGAAGGCTTGATGAATTGATAGAATGAGATTAGGGGATCGGAGTGTCGCATTCCGACACATAGAATTAAGGGATCGGGTGTCACGAACCGACACGTAGATTTAGGGGATCGGGTGTCACGAACCGACACGTAGATTTAAGGGATCGGGTGTCACGAACCAACACGTAGATTTAGGGGATCGGGTGTCACGAATCAACACGTAGATTTAGGGGATCGGAGTGTCACGTACCGACACGTAGATTTAGGGGATTGGGTGTCACAAACCGACACGTAGGTTTAGGGGATCGGAGTGTCACGTACCGACACGTAGATTTAGGGGATCGGGTGTCACAAACCGACACGTAGAATTAGGGGATCGGAGTGTCACGTTCCGACACGTAGTAGTAGGGGATCGGAGTGTCACGTACCGACACAAGAGGAAGAAAGATAATGAATCTTGAAAGATGATAAATATACTCAACCTAATGAACCTAATTCCCAAAACGAGTATGGTATTGAGGCTTGAGTCCTCATGGATGAACTTGGTAGTACTTATTGATGATATAGTACTTGTTGTTGCTACATGTTGAGCATCATAGTTGATTTTATAATATTACTTGATATATATTGTCTTCTATTTTGAGTTGGCCGATGATATCTACTCAGTACTTGTGGTTGTACTGACCCCCTACTTTTATGTTTTCTTCTTTGTTATTTGTGGAGTGCAGCAAACGTGCCGTCGTCTTCAACTCAACAGTGATTCTAGCCAGTCTTCGTCACACCCCGGATCTTCAGGGTGAGCTAATGCTTCTAGCTTGGACTGGATCTTCTTCTTCAAGTCTTGATGCTTGAACTTCCGGCATGGACTAGCTTTGTAGTTATTTTAGTTCTTAGACATTCTTAGTTTAGTAATTTGAGATAGATGTTCTTGTGATGATGACTTCCAGATTTTGGGGATAATAATAATAGTTTTTGATTGTTTTTTAATAAGGAGTTTAAGTCTTCCGCATTACTTTCAGTCGATGTACATTGAATGTTAAGAGATTGATTGGTTGGTTCGCTCACATAGGAGGGTAAATGTGGGTGCCAGTCGCGACTCAGTTTTGGTCGTGACATTAGGCTTCGTTTATAACTAAAAAATTGAAGCCTAAAGAATATTTGAAAAGCAAATAATGTTATATAATCTCAACAAAATTGGGGATCAAAAATTTGAATTGTTGATCTTTGAAGAGATAAATTTAGAAAAATAGGAGAAAAAATATCTTGAAAAAAGGTGACATGGGTGGGTCCATATTCCCCTAGAAATTTTAGGGACATGGTGACGTTTTTGAGTAGAAGAAAACATGATGTAATGAGCTCAAAATCCGGTGAGGTTTTGCGGGGTTTGCATTTGCAAGGACAAGGGCACTAGGGTTTCCAGTTCATTTGGAAAGAAAGAAATGATAAGGAAACAAAAAGAATAGAGGTATTTATTAGAGGGGTTTGGGCCCGGGTTTATGAACGATAGTGTCTGATTGGATAATATTTGGGCTGAAAGTGGGTTTGAAGAAACAGTCGTTTGTACTTTAGCAAAATACATTTTCTTCAAATAATTCAAAATCGATAAAATTGAAAATGAGTAAATTATATCTAATTATTTTTCAAACTTATTAACCTTTTAACAATTAATAATTACTTTGAAGTAAAAACCTGTAATAGTGAATAACCGAAGGAGAATAAGGAAAAGGAGAATAAGCAAAAGATGATTAAGGAGAAGAAGGGGAAGGAGGGGGAGAGAAAAAGACAACGAACAAGAAAGAAGAGGACGGGGAGGTGAAAGGGAATAATTAGAACAACAGGAACAAGAAGAATACGAGAATGAGAAGAATGATGAAGAGGAAGAGGAATAGGTATAGGAAGAGAAAGATGAAGTGGAAGTGGAAGAAGAGGAAGGGAGGAACGAGGAGGAGGAGAATAGATTCAATATTTGTATAACAATACAGAATTATTCAAAACATTTTTGAGGTACTTTTACCTGATAAATAGTAAAATTTCCTAGAAAATATATTGGAAACATTTTAAATTTTAAGAATCAATTATTCTACTTTGTTTGGAACTAAAGAAGCCTGAAAAATTAATCAACCCTCTCCTTTTTAGCTTGGGATGATAAAAAAGAGTTAGGGACAAAAGCAGGTCACGACCCCAAATACACCCTAGACGTGACATGAAATATAAGAACCTGCAAGGTCCTGCAAAACTCATTGAGCATACTTCATCCAACATAATCAAACAAAGAGTTTTAAAGGTAGTATTTCAAGTAAAAGAGTTTTACAAAATGTATTTGAAGTCTAACATAAGTCTCAAAGCCATATATTACATCATAAGGGAGTGATTAGGACGTAAACCATATATTACATATAAAATCTTAAATGAACTACATGATAGCAATAGAATAATCTCTGTCCTCGATACATTAGGACTCATCACCTTAAGGGTAAAAGTACTCGTATTTAAATGTAACTGTTGCATAAAATAGGAGAATCTTAGTAGTTCAGTTGATTGACTACCTAAACTCTCATCTTATTGGTATGATTCAATTCCCCACATAGTAATATTCACCATTCATAAAGTCTCTCATCACCTTCAATTACCAAAGGGTAACAACAAAATGTCTATTGAGTAAACTACCATAAATAGTATATATTCAATCTATCTATATATAAAATAAATCTAAATATAGACAAATTGATATGACACCTCTCTATGGCCTCAAGTTTTATTTATCTTTTTTTCCTTTTTTTAATTTTTTCCTTCATTTTCTAACAAACAATTATGCATTGAATAATTAAATAAATTAACATATTTGCTATATACAATTATATTTCATGAGTTACTAAAAAATTCTATCTATTTGCATTCTCTACTTAAATACCATGTCGACTGACCAACCACCTTTCACCATATTTTTTATCATTTAATCCATCTATAAATAGCAATCTTCCATAAAGTTGTTAGCTACTAATATTTATTTTCACATTATTCTATTTTTTAATCAATATATCTTCTTCTTTTTAAATGTTTTCCTTTGGTTCATCATCATCTGGTTAACAATCAAAAAAGATGATACCGAAAAAGTCTCATCAACTTCCTTTTACAAAATTTTCCATGATTTAATACATCTATAAATAACAATCCTCTATAAAGTTGTTAACTACTCATTTTTATTTTCTCCTATTTTTTAATCAATATATATTCTTCCTTTAAATGTTTTCTTTCGTTGGAATTTGGTTAATCAACGTATGGTTAATAATCATTTAGAAAATGCGATGTGACAATTTATAATCACTTTGATAAAGAATATAGATATATTCTTATAAATTTTATTTTACGCGAAGCAAAAGTTCATCATTTGAAAAGAAAGTTCGGTTGTAGTAAATTAATCAAATCAGAGTTCTTGTATTCCGTTTCATCAGAAAATGTTCAATACGGTGGCCAAGATCATCTACAGAGATAGTCAAATTAGTTTGATAAATTAAAAGTTTTAATATTATATATGTACACACATTTTTTGTACATATTTAGTACCGTTAGATAGCTATATGTCCAGTGCTAGTGTCTATTACAAAATTTTGGGAACATTCTACTAGTCATAAAATTGATGGACTTCAATTTTAATGGATGTAGCTTGGGTTATTCTGCCACCCAAATGCTACTCTATGCAAGAGATAATATTTTGCTAGATTTTTCTTATGCTTTCAACTATGATATTCACATGCTTCTTGACAAATCTTACCCTACTCTTTAATGGCACAACAAGTGTTAAAATCTTAACAGCCTATGTAGGTCAAATGGTTTTGATCGGAGGCTAAGCTTCTGAAGGTCAACAATAATGGTAGGAAAGAGAGTCGAGCGATTTAGAATAAAGGGTAATTTAACTAGTCAAGGATTTAATTAGTTGCTTAGATTCATACTCTTTTACAATATTATGAATTATCAGACATTGATGTGTCCAAATATGTTCAGATGCATGTACATCACGATACATGAGGTAAAATTAGCGATAATTTGTTATAGATTATATTCAACTATGGATTGCATGTATATAGGATTTATAGGCAAACCTTGATCATCTACCTTGCTTTCCTCACATCTCGATCATCACACTCCATTGTATCTTGCATCCTATAAGACATGTGAAGATATAGTGTGATTCACATGTATCTGGGATATATAGAAAACATTTGTTTCCTGATATATCTTACTTTGAAATATGGGATGAAATTATTAATTAATTATGTAAATATTAGTATTTCAAACTATTGAAAGAACTAGTAAATATGGTTTAAAAATTATGTAGTTAGGTAGTTTTTCGTAGATTGAAGGAGTTGTTAGGGAGAGTTAATTCATTATTTCTCTATTTTAGGCTATTTTAATAAGTAATGCATCTGAATACATTTAACTCTATATTTGGTACATGATAAATAAAAAGGTGGTATAATAAAAAAAAATGAAAGTATAGATTGGATTAGTAGATATGGGTTGAATATAGGAGAACTACTTAATTATAAAAACATTACTATCTTATTTATTTATATTCATTATATGATTAGAATAACTACATTTTAATCTACTGCACAATTTCATAGAAGATTTCAAGTTAGATATATATGCGAAGATATACATTATATAAATGTATCTTGTTGGATCACATGTATGTGATAATATGCAAGCGAGATACGAGAGTTGCGAGTGAAACGGGAGGGAGCAAGAAACTTTTCCTATGTATCTCATATAAATGTGTATCCAGTTGGATACAATATATATATATATATATATCAAAATTAAACTAATTTTTGATCACATTTATCTCAAGATACATGAATCTGAAAACATAATTGGAACACACCAAAATTTGGTAAAGTTCATAATTTGCAAACTAGTATATCTCGATAACGACCCTCAAAATGAAATAGGCTAACTAGAGCTTGTCATGTGTTTAATGAGTTATTAAATATTTAATGATGTTTTAAAATGATGAATAATGTCTTAAGGGGTAATTTCGAAAGAGTTTGTATGTTGAACGTCCAAGACGTTTGGAACCTAGTCTTGTATGTGTTATTGTACCTTTGCATGTTTGATGTGTTGTTTGTATCCAAAATGATAGGGGAGGGTCCTAAGAACTAGATGAGCATGTTTATCATAGAAACATCTGGGTACGACTCCCGAAGGACTACCCCAAGGGTCCTTGAGAAGGACCCAAACCCTAGGAAGAAAAAAACCAAAGATTGTTAAACAACGACCCCTTATCGACACTACTTATGTCAATCCACGCCTCGTCGTTTGGGGGAATAGCTCAACACTTAGTTGTGGGAGATTATCCCCTAGAATTTTACTTTCCAAACGACGCCCAGCAGGATGGGCCGTCGTTCATACGATGCACAATAGCTTGAGTCCGTCGTTTGGAGCCTTCAACACTGCTAATCATTTCTACAAGCATAGGGGTGAATTGGGAAATTAATCCCATGTCCTAATAAAATAGTAATAGGTTGTTTTACGGGTTTTTAGTTATTTTAAGTTAGTTTATACCCCTAAGACCTAAGTTAGACTTCACTTTTTAAAATCATAACCCCTCTCTTAGGACACCATCGAAGCTTGAACTCAATGAAGAGCTAGGATTGAAGATTTTGAATGGTTTATTCACAAAATCCCTCGGGTTTTCTCCTATTAAGGTATGCTAGTTCATCCTTTATTCTTCTATCATTCAAGGAGCCAATCCAAAGGCTTTTCTAAAAGGTTTCAAATTCTTAAATTCTTATATTTTGAATTCTATGTATGGGTCTTTGCATGAAAGGTTTTAATTGATGAATTATGATTTTTTCAATATAAATTGATTGTTTTATTATCCAAAACTCAATGACCCCATGAAATTGTAACGACCTGTTTAATCGTTTTGAGCAGCAGATTTCATTTCTGGAAAAACTGGCTAGGATTACGGACACCACGACGGACCGTCATAGGCACGACGGCCCGTCACAGATGTCTCGTTCCAAAACACTTAGAATTATGAAGTTGGGTACTGAAAATCGACTCTTTGAACATCGTACGGACTTGCAGGACGGACCGTCACCTGTGTGACGGACGTCACAGACTCCTAGTGAAAAATGGAGTTTTGGTCTTGCGACGACCTTCGTGACGGACTGTCACAGGCACGACGGCCCCTTCACAGGTTGCGCAAATCCCAGGCAGAATCGGATTTCTTTACACGTTTTAAGGGACGTTTTGGACTATTCTTTCCTTAATTATAGATTTCGTGGGTTTATATTAATAACTCAAATCTTGAGGATAAAAGGGGTACTTTGGGTTAATTAGTGGGGTATTATTTGCCATCTTTTACCTTATTATATGTCAATTAGGGTAAAAGAAAGAGGGTTTGAATAAAGAATAGAAGAACAGAGAGAGAGAGATATATGGATCGATCAAGAGGCAGAGGGAATATCAAAGCTTGGGAAATGCTTGTTGATTCCAATTCTTCGGTGGAGGTAGGTTATGATTTTTTACGTATTCGTAGTGAACTCTTAATAGGGAATGATATGTATTGGTAGTATTGTAAACCTGTCTATATGCTTAATTGTATGCTTGCATGAATATGATTATGTGATTTTGATAAAACAAGCATGATGAAAACTATTGAATCTCAAATCTTGAAAGAAACTTTAATCTACTTATTAATGATGATGCCTTGGTATAAAAGAAGGCTTGATGAATTAAAGTAATGGGATTGATGATGCCTTGGTATAGAGAAGGCTTTATTGAACGGATAGAATGACATTAGTGGATCGGAGTGTCACGTTCCGACACATAGTATTAGTAAATCGGAGTGTCACGTTCCGACACATAGTATTAGTTGATCGGAGTGTCACGTTCCGACACATAGTATTAGTGGGATGGGTTTCACGAACCGACACGTAGAATTAGGGGATCGGAGTGTCACGTACCGACACCTATAGGGGATCGGAGTGTCACGTTCCGACACATATAGGGGATCGGAGTGTCACGTACCGACACATATAAGGGATCGGGTGTCACGAACCGACACGTAGAATTAGGGGATAGGTAGTGTCACGTACCGACACATAGTGGTAGGGGATCGGAGTGTCCCGTACGACACTAGAGGAAGAAAGATAATGAATCTTGAAAGATGATAAATATACTCAATCTAATAAACTTGATTTCCCAAATGAGTATGTTATTGAGGCTTGAGCCTCATGGATGAACTTGATGGTACTTGTTGATGCTACATGTTGAGTTTATTGTTGATTTATAATATTAACTGATATATACTGTTTTCTATTTGAGTTGGCCGATGATATCTACTCAGTACTTGTGGTTGTACTGACCCCCTACTTTTATTTTTCTTCTTTCTTTTTTTTATTGTGGAATGCAGCAAACGTTCCGTCAACTTTAACTCGACAGTAGATCTAGCCAGTCTTCACTACCTTCGGAAATTCAGGGTGAGCTAATGTGTCTAGCTTGGACTGGATCCTCTTCTTCAAGTCTTGATGCCTTGAACTTCCGGCATGGACTAGCTTTTATTTGTTTTAGCTTCTTAGACGTTTTAGTTTAGTAATTGAGGATAGATGTTCTTGTGATGATGACTTCCAGATTTTGGGGATAATAATAGTTTTGAATTGTTTTTATAATGGAGTTTAAGTCTTCCGCATTATTTTCCGTTGATTTACATTGAATTTTAGGGTTAGATTGTTGGTTCGCTCACATAGGAGGGTAAATGTGGGTGCCAGTCGCGGCCCCGATTTGGGTCGTGACAAACTTGGTATCAGAGCATTAGGTTCATTGGTCTCATCACACAAGAACGAGTCTAGTAGAGTCTTAAGGAACGGTAGGGGGACGCCTTTACTTTTCTTTGAGAGGCTATAGGACTTTAGGAAAATTCCATTCTTTCATTCTTTCTTTCGTGCTACTACTTGAGTCCAATTGGTATCTAGGTGATACAAATTGGTATCTGACCATCTTTACTCTATTTCGCAGATGGTTAGAAATAGAGCAACGACCGCACCAGCAGCAACAACGGCACGTCAAGAAACGTCTGAGCCAGCCACTAGGGCTGTGGCTCGGGAAGAGCAGCGGCATGAGGCCGTGGAAGAGGTCGTGGGAGGACGTCCTCTAGAGGAAGAGGACGAGCCCTAGCCCATCTGATACTAGGGCGGTAACTCCTCCACCGACCGAGGAGGTGATAAGATAGGGTGAGTAAGGGGAGAATGAACAAGTGCAAATGAGAATTTCCACCCCAACCTACCCCAGAGATGATCAATCAGGTTCTTGCTTATCTTAGCGGGATATCTGATCAGGGTCACGCACCTCCAGTGGTTTCTGCACCAACACCTCCGGTTTCAGAGATACGACATGCGGCTGCTATGGCTCCCCGCATGGATGCATCATTGGAGATAGGCACATTTCCACGTCTGACTACTGGGCCTATAATGACAACTGATCAGCATGACTTTTCTGTAAGTTCTTAAAATTGAAACCTCCAGTCTTCAAGGGTGTAGAATCTGAGGATGCTTACGATTTCTTGGTTGGTCATGAGCTACTACACAACAGATGTATCGTAGAACGGTTTGGCGTGGAGTTCGTGAGTTTCAGTTTCAAGGAACGCCAAAATGTGGTGGCGGTCACATGTTGAGTGTCAACCACAGTGGCACCACCTATGAATTGGGCATCGTTCTCTAGCTTTTATGGAAAGTATATCCCAAGGACTTTGAGAGATAGAAAAAGGGATGAGTTCTTGAGTCTAGAGCAAGGTAGGATGACGGTTAACGCATATGAGGCCAAATTCCGTGCATTATCCAGGTATGCCACTCAACTCTGTTTCAGTCCACAAGAGCGGATTCGCCGGTTTGTGAAGGGGTTGAGGTCAGAGTTGCGGATTTCGGCCTTACAGGTAGCGGCTACGGCAAAATCCTTCCAAGAAGTGGTAGACTTGTGATAGAGGTGGAAGAGTGAAGCCAGATGACTTCACCACGTCATCGACATCAAAAAGGTTTCGAAGGGGAGGTGAGTTTAATGGTTCTTACTCTAGAGGACAGAGTTGCGGAGGTTACTCAGTTCGACCAATTCAGTCTTCACTACAGACTGTAGTTGGGGGTCCACCTCAGAACGGTCAACACTACTCCGAGAGACCTATGCCTGACTCCAGAGAGTGTTATGGATGTGGGGAGATTGGACATATTAGGAGGAATTGTCCAAAACAGAGTTACAGACCCCCAATAGCTAGAGGTAGAGGTGGTCATGGTAGAGGCCGCTTTTCTGGAGGATTTGGTGTCGAGGTAATGGTGGTCACCACAACGGCAGTGGTGATGGGAAAACTGGAGACACTACACACAACATGGTAGGGGGCAACGGACAGACTGGTGATAGGGCCCATGTTACGCTTTCCCTGGGAGATCTGAAGCGGAGGCGTCTGATGCTGTTATCACAGGTAATCTTTTGGTTTGTGATTGCATGGCATCTGTATTATTTGACCCTGGCTCCACGTTTTCATATGTATCTTCATCATTTGCTAATGGTCTAAATTTACATTGTGAATTACTTGACACGCCTATTCGTGTTTCTACTCCAGTGGGTGAGTCTGTGGTGTGATAGTTGAAAAAGTATATAGGTCTTGTTTGGTGAATTTTGTGGGGAGCAACACTTATGTAGATTTGGTTATCTTAGAAATGGTTGATTTTGATGTAATCAAGGGTATGACTTGGCTTTCTCCGAATTTTGCAATTTTGGATTGTAATGCTAAAACGGTGACACTAGCCAAGCCTGGGACAGATCCGTTAGTGTGGGAGGGTGACTACACTTCCAATCCAGTCGTATCATATCCTTTCTTCGTGCTAAGAAAATGGTTAATAAAGGGTGTTTAGCTTTCTTGGCACATCTCAAAGATGACACTACCCAAGTACCTTCGATTGAGTCGGTTTCGGTAGTCCGCGAGTTTTTGGATGTGTTCCCTGCAGATCTTCCTGGCATGCCACCAGATAGGGACATTGACTTTTGTATCGATCTTGAAACGGGCACTCGCCCCATTTCTATACCCCCTTATAGAATGGCTCCCGCGGAGGGAGTTGAGAGAGTTCAAAGCCCAACTTGAAGAGTTATTGAGCAAAGGCTTCATTAGACCAAGTGCATCTCCTTGGGGTGCTCCGGTGTTACTTTGTGAAGAAGAAGGATGGGGAGTTTTAGGATGTGCATAGACTACAGACAACTGAACAAGGTAACTATTAAGAACAAGTATCCTCTTCCTCGCATTGATGACTTATTCGATCAACTACAAGGTGCTTGTGTCTTCTCGAAGATCGACTTGAGATCCGGTATCATCAATTGAAAATACGGGCAGCGGATGTGCCAAAGACTGCTTTCCGTTTCCGAACTAGGTATGGGCATTATGAATTCGTAGTTAGTGAGTCTTTTGGTCTTACAAATGCCCCCACTGCTTTAATGAGCTTGATGAATGGAATTTTTAAGCCATATTTGGATCTCTTTGTGATCGCGTTTATTGATGATATACTGATATACTCCAAAAGCAAGAAGGAAAACGAGGAGCATTTGAGAATGGTATTGGAAATGTTGAGGGAGAAAAAGCTTTATGCCAAGTTCTCTAAGTGTGAGTTTTGGCTAGAGGCAGTGTCCTTCTTGGGGCATGTAGTTTCTAAGGATGGAGTGATGGTGGATCCTTCTAAGATTGAGACAGTGAAGAATTGGGTAAGACCCACTAATGTGTCAGAAATACGTAGTTTTGTTGGGTTAGCTAGCTACTACCGCCGATTCGTCAAGGGATTCTCTTCTATTGCTTCCCAATTGACGAACTTGACTAAGCAGAATGTTCCATTTGTATGGTCGGATGAGTGCGAAGAAAAGTTTCAGAAACTCAAGACTTTGTTGACTACCGCACCTATCCTCACCTTGCCGGTAGAGGGTAAGAACTTCATTGTTTATTGTGATGCATCCTATTCGGGTTTGGGTGCAGTGCTAATGCAAGAGAAGAACGTGATTGCTTATGCTTCAAGACAATAAAAGTGCATGAACGTAACTATCCAACTCATGACTTGGAATTGGCCGCGGTAGTGTTTGCATTAAAGCAATGGAGGCACTATTATATATGGGGTTAAGTGTGAAGTCTATACGGATCATCGTAGTCTACAGTATGTCTTTACTCAGAAAGATTTGAACTTGAGACAAAGGAGATGGATGGAACTACTGAAGGACTACGACATCACTATTTTGTATCATCCGGGGAAGGCGAATGTTGTGGCAGATGCCTTGAGTAGAAAGGCGGGAAACATGGGAAGTCTAGCTTATTTGCAAGCTTCTAGACGCCCATTGGCTAGAGAAGTGCAGATTTTGGCTAATGACCTCAATGAGGTTAGAAGTAAATGAGAAGGGAGGATTGTTATCTTGTGTGGAGGCAAGATCCTCCTTCCTTGACAAGATTAAGGGGAAGCAGTTTGATGATCAGAAATTGATCCGGATCCGAGAAAAGTGTTGCAAGGAGAGGCTAAAGAAGCAACA
>JAKWJD010000219.1:0-24794 GCA_027705065.1 Solanum peruvianum
CTTTTGGCAGCTTCTTGCCAAAATGCAGGGTCCTCCTCAAGGGCCCTTGGTTGGTCCTTGGAGAGTTTGTATCCGGATGTTTCGACAATGAACTAACTCTTAATACATGTTATACACCTTACACCAATTTTCATAATTTTCAGATTCCAAAAACATAGTCCAATAGGCTATCACACGCTAGTATCTCATTGAACTAGTTTCAGGACGTCATAGACGTTCTTTGATGTTTTGATTTCTAAACCTTTTAAATGACTTATATACACTATAGTAGAACTTAAAACATTTTCTAATCCTTTTGACACTTTTGTTAGTCTCTAGAACACGTCATAGATTTTTGAGGTGTTACATTCTTTGTTAGGCTGCCAGTATTGAGTCTATGCTTTCCCTTCAAAAGTATTTTAGTGTCATTCAAGGACAAATGTTCCTAAGGGGGTGGATATTTTAACACTCCAAAAGTTCAAAACCTAATCTAGATCCTCACATGAGTGTCCAAGGGTTGTTACACTATTTCAAGACTAATAATAATGTATAAAAGTCATTTAGAAAGTGTTAGAGTTAAACTGTAAAGGAACGTCCACGACGTCCGGAAACTAGTGCAAAAGTTCTAGTGTACCTTAGCCAATTTGACGGGGTTTTAGGAGTTCAAATTTGATATGATTTGGTGATTAAGGTGGATAACATGTATTTGAGTTGATTTTGGGTGAAAACATCCGTGTACGATTCCCCAAGGACCATCCCAAAGGTCCTTGTGGAGGACCCTTCCAATTTGGCCAAAATATGTCTTGAGACACTGTCTACAAACGAAACCAAATGACGGGGCATCGTCCAATCCATGAGGCGTCGATTTCCTCCATTGATGGTCAATTACATATTTCTCCAAAATGCCATTTTTCAACTCTCTGACCAAAACGACATACGTGCAGGATGGTTGGTCCCAAGGCCCGTCGGCTGACCTATGGAACGTTGGTGGTGCTCTTGTAGGTTAGGTCTGCAATTTCACCGGTGAATTTTAGTTGGGTCATTTGTTTAGTTATTTAGGGGTTTAATTAGTGATTAGGGGATGATTAATTAGGTTGGTTAATTAACTATATAACCTACTCTAAGTCTAAAATCTCATTTAACACCTCTCAATTCCCAAACACAAATTGCTCTTCCTTCCCTTTACTTTCTCTCTCCCAAATACAAGAACTCCATTGAAAGGCTAGGTAAAGGTCTTAGGGAATCAAGTGACATGATTTCTCCGTCATTCTTCAACAATTAACAAGGTATGATATCCTTTCACCTTTGGGATTCCTTTCCCAAAGGGTTCTTCCAAAATTAGTTTTCAAAAAGATGAATTCCAATGGATTTCTTCCTATAACGAAATTGACTTTCTAAGTTATGTTTTATATGGTTTATTTTGATTAATATTTTAATATTATGATGTATAATGATTCAATTATGCAAGTTCTTGAAGATTTAAGCTAGTTTTGTTCAATAGATCATGAAATTTACCCATGTCCCTAACCGTAGGTTATGAACTAGTGATGAATTGATGTTTAGTGATTCGATTGACTTCATTATTGCGTTAATTACTATTATTTGATGATATAATACTCATAATTATGTTGAATTAGATGGTTGATTGTAAAACCTTGGATGATAACTTATGATAGAGATAGGGGTATGTCTTGGGATCTCAATCCTTTACATCAATTATGATTACTTGTGTTTAGTGATGAAGTTATACTGAAGTATACATTATGCTAAGGTTGATTAGGGTTGGTATGATGTTTAATTGAAATGTCTTGATTTATGGCTTGTGATTTGTTGGCTAGGATGTATGATATAAGGTTGGTGATGAATTGCCTATGTGCCTTATCATAATATGGTTATGTAAATGTGCTAACCTCACATGTATAAGTTTTATTGAAATGACATACTCATGAAATTTCTATTGATATATGACTTTGACTACATAAGGGGTAAACCCCTATGAACTAAACTAAGTTATGACTATTCATGAAAGACATTTCAAAAGGGACTCTAGCTTAGCACCTACTGAATTAGAAGTATGGAGTCCCTTCCCACATAGAAAGGTTGGATCACTACTGTAATCATGAGATTGGCGACTATAATGCATGTAGCTTAAAGAGGGTCCCAACTACATCTCCTAGATCTTGAACTATGTTGCCCCCATAGGAATAATAGCTAGTGGATCCACCTAGATGCTATGTTCATGTTTTGTTACTACCCTGGCAAGTAGTCCACCTTCTTTTTTTGTAGGGTTCCATGACACCGGATTCCACATTATCTCATGTGGTCTGTAACGATTAAGGCAAGATGTTTCCAAAAGTAAACTGAAGTAATGAAGTGAACTCCAACAAGGATGACCTAAGAGGTTTGACTTAGTCTAAGTAGGGGTGTGGGACTCTACCTATACATTGCACTGGCTAGACTTTAGGGAAGTCTTATAAAGATGTTCTTATGTACTCATATGCTTATGAATGTAAATGATATGTATGTGTTGATCTTACATGTTAATGACACTATGTGATATTGGTTTCACTTATGTACATGTAATTGGTCTCTATTGCCAAACTATGATGATGTCTACTCTTAATGATATAGTATGTGATGTTAGAGATTTCTTATAGTTCTTGTTGGGTTTACTTGGTTGAGTGAGGTTATGGGGCTTATACACTCAAATTATAATCCCCTAAAGAATTATAAGCGGTCGTATCAAGTAAAGTACCCAATTATTAGGTTGGGTTCAATCCCACGAGGAAAATGGTTTAGACTTAACTTTAATCTATAATGACACCTATTTAGTCAGGTCCTTTATGAAAAAAGTTTATAAAAAGAGGGGTTTCGTGAAACAAAAGTTACTTATCTTTAATCTATAATGACACCTATTTAGTCAAGTCCTTTATGAAAAAAGTTAATAAAAAGGGTGGTTTCGTGAAACAAAAGTGTTCAATTATTTCTAACTAAAACAAGTAACAAGATTAAAATTTTGGTATTTATCAAGTGATGAGAAAAACTAGGCGTATGTGTTCCCCATAGGTTCATAACGCGGTAATCCTAGCTATAACAATTCTTTCCTAATGTCTTGCATGGAAAGTGATAAGTTAGGTATCTATAATTCCTTGGTATAGCAACTAGAGAATTTCACCCTGTACCTTGGTCCGGCTACATGTGTATATTTACTACCCATACCTTTACCCCATATTAAGCCTCAATTCGATGTATGACTTAGTTACTACTTTCACCAATCGAAACAAGCCTATTAGATAGTGTCCACTAATTCTATGTTGATAATTCATTTCCAATTAACTACCCCCTTGGTAAGAAAAGTAGAAATAGCGAAAGTTCTAACATGTGCACTCATTAAAAAGACCTCTAAATGAAATAATTATCAATTTATGCAAGAATCTATTCTAGAATTGTTATTTAGGTAGTTTTACCTTGTTAATCACCCATGGATCCAACAACCCTAGTTGGATTTAGTTACCCATGCCTAAGAATACCCAATTCATGGTTGTTAAAAAATAATTCATGTATTTACTTTGAAAAGTTTGAAGAAAATCCAGCAATAACACTTGAAATAGCAAAATTCTCTTGTAAATTTATTCCGGATATTTGAAATAATTGCCCAAGTTGCAAAGTCAACTCCCAAGAACAAAAGTATGAAAAATAATAAAAAGTCTAACCCCAAAAATGAGGTATTTTACCCTATTTATAATAAAAAAGTCCTCAACTAAATATATTTAAAAAATAAGGAAAGTCTATCCCAAAACACGTCTTCAATTATGACTCCATCGACGATCCATCGATAGAAAGATGGAAAATCGATTTCCTCCGTCGATCCATACTTAGCATCTTCTTCAAGCCTCCAAATTGCACCTTCTCTGATCCAATTGACGGACCAACATCACGGTCCATCACTATACTAGCAGTCCGTTGGTGCTTATCTTCGTTCCATACATAGTTTTTCTCCAACACCGGGTACTAGGGATGTCTCTGATCACATTGACGACTTGCCAACACAGTCCGTGGATCACTCAACGGACCGTCGAGCAGTCGATAGACCGTCAATCCTTTCGTAGACCCACACTTGGTAAGAATTCCTCGAGTTTCATCCAGATGCTCGAAGCTTCAGTCGACGGTCACCACTGATGGGCCGTCGATAATACGACACGCCGTTGATTGCTTCATTGGTCACTTCTGCACTGATATTTGCTTAGTCTACCGTATTTCCATTTTGGACAACTTTCCTGCAAAACACAGATAAAAACACATTAAAATTACTATAGAAAGGTCCTAGACACACACTAAACTTATGGAAAAAGCATTGAAATTACCGTGAAACCAAGGTACATCAACACCCTCAACTAAAATTCATTGTTTATCCTCAAGCGATACACTATGACTCACCACAACACCTTTGTACAAAAGTATCCTTATTTAAGCTTCGCAATCATATAGCTATCAATCCCGACTATTTTGGTTGCTTTTCTTCATGATTTTACTCTTAGTCTCACTAGGCTCATTCATGTGGATTAGACCATGATACAGAATCACATCAAACCAACACCTCTTCTCTTTTATCTCTCACCAAGGTGCCGACTTTCTAATATTGCAACTAGTGTCCTTGCTTTAAAAGATATACTCCTTTTTTGCACAGTGATTTCAAATTTGAGTATAAGGATTATTATTCAAAACTCACGCTCAAAAAAACTTCACACCTAATTGGTAATTGTCTCCAAAGGCTCGCGATTATTTTCATTGCTTAAGTTCACCCTATTCAAATCTTAGGATCACGATAGCACTTCCTTGGCTTATAATGTAGGCTCTTGGTCAGGGTTAATACATATGGGTAAATTTTAGTGACTTGTGACCCTCCTTGACATTACAACTAAGCGACATACCTCTTTTATTGCCTATTATGTCCTGCTCTTCCTTTTCTTGTACTATTTGCCTTGTTTTCTCCTCTAATTCTCCTTTTTGTGTGCAAATTAGTTTTACTTAAAAACATCTTTTATATTTATATTATTATTCTTTTGTTCTTCCCATGAATATTACTTTGACTGAGTCACTTATCAATTTTTTTTATATTAATCCTTTCAACCCCACTTTTCGGGACATTACACATAATATCCACCCTCAACTTATGGCTTTGCCGTGAGTCGAGGTACACAATACCCAAGGTTGGGTAGGGCCAAGATGAGATCAGTTTATGCATTATCCACCCTCGACTTATGATTTTGGCGTATGTTGAGGTGCACATGCCCAAGGATTGACCAGGGCCAACACACTATTCCCGGTGAAGGTAAGTTAGGGTAGAAAAGAAAGGTCCATTGTAAGCTCAAAATATTTTGATCAAAAAGGGATCAATTTCCTTTGGTTTTATTTTATTTTGGATAAAGATAGGCTAATTTGAACAAGGGCCTATGATCCTTTACTAATGTCTAACACAGATATCTTTTGCCAAGACTAACCGGGCAAGTTCTAGCTAGGTACCAAAAGTGGAACAACCAACCTTCCTTGCAATCTTGTAACAGCTCATCATTCCCTACCTGATTATTTGACACCTAGTTCGAGTGTTAGATAGAGGGTTATGCAATTGTTTATCTCTATGTCATGCTTAGAGCCACATTCAACATTCACTATGCCTAATCACTCAAGCATTCTCTTTAGAACGGGAAATAATTCATATTTATCCATCGTGCTTATGATTTCACATTCATACTTTGTACAAGATACTAAACATGACGGTTCAATATAAAAACAACAAGTCTCATGGGGAAAAAGAACATAGGCAAGAAAACCACCAAGAAATGATCGTGAGTTGGGCTGCTCATACTTCACCCTAGCAGTCACTTTCCTTTTACCCCACCCCCCCAAAAAATACATGCAATTGTCCCCAATGAATAAAAAAAATAAAGCACTGGTGGTAGGTGAAGCAAACCTGAGGCGCATTGCGCTGAAGATAAACAAGGTGGTGGGTTTGGTATCTCGGAACCCGCTCCATCAATACTAGGGATGCCATTAGTAGTGTCTGCAACAATGTCTGCACCCTCAGTGCTGATCCTCTCCGCGGCCTCTAATCTGGAGCTAGATGCCCCAACAACTAACTCATAAGCTCTTATCTTCCGTGCCTTTTCATAAAGCAACGAGTATCTCCTCGTAACCTCCATCTCTAATGGCTCCCTGTTCCTAGCCTGAGCACCCTAATCCTCACTTGTTTGACTAGAACGGTGCCTCATGGCACACTCACGTAGCGGAGGCGATTGTCCAATGGTGGTCTAGAATAGTGCAGTAAGCACCGTATCCTCGGCAAGCTCCACAGCTGCAGCCTCAAGCTAGGGTACACGCATGTCCAAGATGGCATCAACATCAACCCTCAGACTCACCACATCAGCTTGGAGAGTCATCAAATCAATAGTGGGCGCTGGGCATGTGAAGAATATCAACTAAAAAGCATTGAGGCACTACTGAGCAACCTTTTTCTCAATATGGTCCTCAGACTCGGCAATAAAATTCTTCATCAAAGGCTAGATATTGTGCAGCAATGTTGCAATCTGGGCCTCTATCTATGGGAACCTATCAATCGGGACCAGTGCTGCTGATGGTGTAGACTGGGAAGAACTCGGTGCTCCACTTGTACCAGGGCAGACTCGACCCGGGTTGTGTTAGTAGGCTCTAAATCCGCATCATCAGCCCCTTGGTCTTGTTCTACCGTATCCGTGAGGTTCTCACCTAACAACTACACATCCACTCAGGGCCCTTTATTTGGTGACAACTTATTGGCCTCATCCCTAAAGAGACATATGTCCGATCCCGGTAGAAGTACGAAAAACATCTATGTGTCAAATGGGCACTCCAGCAGCCCTACACGACTCAAATATCATACAGGTGAAAGGGTAAGTTGTTGAGGTCTTAAAATCCCTCTCATGGATGACTGAGAACAACAGCCTCGAAAAATCAATCTCAAACTCGATGACCATAGCAGCAACAAAGACCGCTCTATCCCACGTAAGTATGTTGTCAGCAGTTGTGGGGGATAGGCGGTGGGAGATCAAAAGATAGATTAACTTGGATGCAAACATGATGTTGGCCTTCTTGATAATGCCTCTGGGTCCAGTACCTAGTCTGCGCCCTCACGGTTTATCGATATGTACTGGCAAATTTATTTCTTGGTGGTCTCTCTCAAATTCTTGTCTCGCGGGTGAGGGGGTCCCTGTTTGCATCTGTATCTGCACCGTATAAGGAACGGCTAATAGTAGGCAAAGAGTCATCCACCTGGCAGCTACGGACTCGGACATAAGTAAGTGGTTCCTATTTGACGGGATTAGACCACCTAACGAAAGAACCCCTGATAGTAGCTACGTAAGAGGGATAAAACTCTCCCACAAACTCCTCACTCTAGCGTCCCATTATCATAGCCATCCACTAGAGCTGTTTGTGGGTGAATAGCTCATGTATCACAGGGACCATGTGTAGAATCCTTGAAAGAAACCACCGCTCAACTGTCAGAGTCCGAGTCATGATACCCTTATCATTGAGCAGCTTGGCATCCTTGTATATCGGGTGCTGCCCCTCTATGCACCACTTCATAGGCTGATTAGCAACCGGTGCAAAATTTTTAGTCGGAGTGCCGGAGCAGACTCTGCACTCTAGGCCTCATCAGACAAGGCATGATGTGCAGGTTCATCCAAAAAAGTGGCTCCCTGTGAATCGAAACCTGAGGCAGTGGCCTCATTCGACCCTGTAGAGTGCACTGACTCAGAACTAGAGCTAGATGCTCCTTTAGAGGGTAAACCTAGTTGGTGTGCGGATCAGTTTGTGCTCCTCATCAGATTTAGAGGCACTGACTACATCGGGCGCCTCCTTCTTGGGAGTGCCCCGAGTGTCTTGAGGAGTAGGTGTTGGGGTCTTGGTGCCTTGGGGCACATAATAGGGATCTCGCTAATCATTGGATGAGATAATAAAATGATTGGATGGTGCAATAGACTTGGACCGTCCCCTGGATGAGAAAATATCCGACTTGGGTGCCCTTGGTACCTGCAAAGAAGATTTATAAGTTTTATTGTAATTATCCTACACACACAAAAGAAGCAAAACAAAATTTGGAACAAAAGACATAGTTGAAGTGTAGAACTGGGCGATGGGAACTATCGATGGTCGGTTAACGAAACGACGGTCCTCGATAGGGTTAGTCGGGTGGACACTTATTAAAATTTAGAAGTTAGAAGTCCATAGTACTTGTAGTTAGAAACAACAAATGTGCAGCATAGACTGTCGATTAATTGACGGATCGTAGTTCACTTTTGTTATTGGACACTTAGAAAAATTTATAAAGCTTCATGGGACAGGGTTTCTGTTAGGAACGAAGGACGTGCAAAATGTCCCGTCGATCAATCGACGGATCGCAGTCCACTCCCAGAGTTAAGTGAATGCCTGGTGCAGCTATCGACTGGCCATATCTATGGTCCGTCGATTGATAGATGGTCCGTAGATAGGGTCTCGTACTTTCGGTGAGAGACAAGTGTAGACATTCTTTGCAGCACACCAGTGGACAATTTAAAGCATATCAAGACACACAACATGCAATAGAAAACAGACAACCTTCGTCATTCCTAGGTCTTCGATTATTCCAATTTTGATCATAGATTCTAAGAGACTATCAAGTCGTAAGTCAGAGAACAACGAGTCAAGCAACATTCACAAGTGATTTAGAAAGTTAGAACCCCTAACTCATTCACTTTCTATCAATCTAAGGGACATGAAACCCACTTTTAGCTATTTAATCATGTAAAGTTGTCCCTAAGTAAAAACCCACATAGAATCTATTCATTTTCTCATACAAATGAATGAGAATTCATTGAGAAGATGAGAATGACATAACAGTATGCAGTATTACAGTAAATGTGACGGTGAACTTCGCTACAACAACAACTAACGTGATCGCCTTCAAACACCGACAGGAAAATGCAAGAGATGGATAGGGAATTCGGGACACTAGGGTTTTTGGAGTTTTTGGATTGTGGAGAGGATGAGAAATCAAAAGGGAATTGAGATGGAATGAATGTTGGAGTTAATGAGGGAATAAGAGAATAAGGGGAGGGAAATAGTTGGTTGGAGAATTTGAAAAGGCTTGGGGGTAACTGAAAGGGTAATTTTAATATATAGTCGGTCGGGTTGGGTTTGGTCGGGACATAGGTTTTGGGAACTAACAATTCCCCGTTGACAGACCATATGTCAGTCGATGGTCCGTATACTACACCATTGATTGTGCCCTCACTTTGACAACATTGACAATCATACCTGAGATCCACGGACACCATTGACACTCCGTCCGTGGGACGACGATACGTCAGTTGGTCTGTAGATCAGTGCACCTGACAAATTCCTGAAGATTTACTTTGGTTTAGCCCCTAAACATTAAGCATCCAATAAGCCTTTATTTTGTTTTTTTTTGGACAGTATTTAGACACGGACCCTAAACTACTTTGTAGACAACAATCTAAAATAAATAAAAGAAAATGCACACATGAAATTGAGTAAAATCCAAAAGAATGCAACTATTCCTACAAAGACAAGGAAAACCTATTGTTGGCTAGAGAAAAAACATTAGGTTACCTCCCAATCAGCGTTTGATTTAACGTCGCGCATGACGCATGCCTCTTGATTACTTAAACTTCATAAAGATGGTATGCCTCAATCACTTCATTTGCATTTTCCGCATGGTCGAGGTATATTTTTATTCTTTGACCATTTACCGTGAACCTTGCACCCTCTTTGTTCTCCAACTCAACCGCACCATGAGGGAACACATGAGTGATCAAGAATGGACCAGTTCATTTAAACTTAAGTTTGCCCGGAAACAAGCGCACCCAGAGATGAACAAAAGCACCAAGTCCCCAACCACAAATTTATTCATGGTACTTCTTCATATTTTCTTTGTAGAGACATGAAATTTAATAGGCCTTCAAGCAAAACTCATCAAGATCATTTAGCCCATTTAATCTCTGTTCCTCTGATTCAATCCAATCCATCTTCAATTTTTTCATCGCCCACATGGCCTTGTGCTCCAACCTAACCGGAAAGTGACAAGCCTTCCCATTAACTATTTGGTATGGATACATACCTATGGGAGTCTTGTATGCTGTCCGATAGGCCAAAAGACCATCTTCAAGTCTCCTTGACCAATTCGTTCTACTAGCATTCACCGTTTTTGCCAAACCTTGCTTCATTTCTCTATTTGACACCTCAACTTTCCCACTAGTCTGTGGATGGTAAGGAGTTTCTACATTGTGGTGAACCCCATATTTCTCCAATAACCCTTTGAACAACTTGTTGCAAAAGTGGAATCCCCCATAACTAATAATGGCCCTAAGGGTGCCAAATCTGGAAAATAAGTTCCTTTTCAGGAACGCGGTTACACTCTTCCATTTATTGTTTTCAAGTGCTATGGATTCCACAAATTTTGACACATTCAACCGCCGCAAGAATATACTTTATCGCATTAGAACTCACAAAAGGGCCCATAATGTCAATGCCCCATGCATCAAACAACTCAATTACAAAAATGGGATTCAAAGGGAGCTCTTGCCTTCTCGAAATACCTCCATCTCTTTGGAACCTATCACATGACTTGGCAAACTCATGAGCATCTTGTTGAATGGTTGGCCAATAGTAGCAACATTGCAAAATTTTATGGGCAGTCCGGATACCACTATTATGCCCACACACAGGCGAGGATTGGCATGTATCCAAAACACTAAGCATCTCAAATTTCGGCACACAACGACGAATTATCCCATAGACACAACTCCGGTATAAGTAAGGCTCATCCAAAAAGAACATTTTCAGATCATGCATGACATTTTTCCTCTAATAAAAGGACAAGTCCAACAGGACTATTTCACTAGCAAAATAATTCAGAAAATCGGCGAACCATGGGGTCAAGTAGTGAGAAGCGGCCAATACATACTCATGAGGAAAAGTATCATCAATTTAAGCCTTTTCACCCAACTCTCGCATAGATTCATCCTCTAATCTGGAAAAGTGATCGGCAACTTGGTTTTCGAGAAGGCAAGAGTAATACCCATATAATAAACATTGGTTTTATATCCTTTTTTGCATCAAATATCTCAAAGCAGAATGATCAGTATGCACATTGAATCTAGTGTCAAGCAAATAGGAGCGAATTTTTTCGAAAGCAAATTCCATCACAAGGAGCTCTTGTTCAATCACAGTATAGTTCGTTTGGTCTTCACCAAGGGCTTTGCTGTTATAATAAATAGGGTGAAGGATTTTATCCCTCCTTTAACTCAAAACTACACCAAGAGCAACCCCACTAGTATCACACATCACCTAAAATGGCTTACTCCAGTCTGGGAAAATAATAATGGGCGCAGACACCAACTTATCCTTGAACACTCCAAACGCCTTCAGAAAAGATTTATCAAAATAAAATTTACATTCATTCTCCAGTAACATGCACAGAGGATGTGCAATTTTTGAAAAATCCTTAATAAACCTCCGATAGAAGCCTGCATGCCAAAGAAAACTCCTCACACCTTTTACAGAGATGGGTGGAGAAAGTCACTTTATCACCTCAACTTTGGCTCTATAAACTTCTATTCCCTTCTCTGAGATGAGATGACCCAATACAATACGTTGTTTCACCATTTTGTTACATTTCTCCCAATTTAGTACAAGGTTTCACTATTCACACCTATTAATAACATCGGCCAAGTGACTAAACCAACACTCGAAGGATTCACCAACAACTGAAAAATCATCCATAAACACCTCAATAGTGTCCTCCACCATATCAGAGAATATCAACGAAATACATCTCTGAAAAGTAGCCGGTGCATTACACAACCCAAAAGGCATCCTCTTGAATGCGTCCTCTTGAATGCAAAAGTTCCATACGGGCATGTAAAATTTTTTTTCTCTTGGTCCTCCGGTGCAATAGAGATTTTTGATTGTAACCCGAATAACATCAAGAAATTAATACCACCCTTTTCCTTCAAGCTTAACTAACATGTGATCCATGAGGGGCATACAAAAATAGTCCTTCTAAATCCATGAATTCAACTTCTGATAATCCATAAAAACTCTCCATCCAGTCATCGACCTCATTGGAACAAGCTCATTCTTCTCATTAGGGACCACTATCAATCCCCTTTTTTTGGCACACACTGAACAGGCATACCCAGCTACTACCAGCGATAAGATATATGACTCCGGGATCCTACAACTTAATAATCTCCTTATTCACTACATCTTGCATAGGATTATTTAACCGTCTTTGATGCTCAATGCCTTGCTTATGATCGGGCATAAGTTAGATTTTGAGTGAACAAATACCGGGTAAATCCTAATAATATCCGTAATAGTCCAACCAATATCTCGTTTGAACCTCCTTAACACATGTATTAGACACTTTAGTTGATCCACATTTAAATTAGGTGGAATGATTACTGGCAAAGTGTCATCTTTTCCCAAGAATACATACCTCAGATGAGATGGTAGAGTCTTAACCTCTAATTTTGAGGCCTCCTCAATAGACGGTTTCGTGGGTGGGGACTCGTGATGCTTCATATCTAACTCTAATTTCTTTGGTTTTAACCGTACGTCCCCTCGATCAAGTGCCGCAAACAATGAGACATACTCTTCAATACCATCACTTTCAAAATTCATGATCACTTCAGCTAGTGCCTCAACATCAAGGCGTTCTTTATTTTTTACCTTAGATGTACTCTCAACAATGTAAGATTTAGCAGATACCGTTTGGATCTCACCACTCTGCATCATGGACCTACAAATGTTTAAAGTTTCTTCTTCATTGTTCAAGCTAAACTTCATCTTCCATTTTTCCATGTCAACCAAGGCGCGACCGGTAGAAAGGAATGGCCTCCCAAGAATAATAGGTACCTCAAAATCCACCTCACAGTCAAGAATCACAAAATCAACAGGAAATATAAATGACTTCACCTTCACACACACAACATGGAGTATCATCACAGGACTCTTCACCATTTAATCGGCCATTTGTATTCACATCACAGTGGGCTTTGGGTCACCCAAACCCAACTTCTTGTAATAGAGAGATCCATGAGATTTATGCTTGCCCCAAGATCACATAATGCTTTAATAAAGTGTAACAACCCGATGGTACATGGAATAGTGAAAGCGCCTGGATCTTCTTTCTTTTTCACAAAATACCTTTCAGCAATAGCACTATAATGTAGCATGTGCTCATCATTCTCAAAATTACCGATCTCTTCTTAATAACCATATCTTACATAAACCTGGCATAATTGGGCATTAGTTCAAGAGTTTCTATCAAAGGGACATTAAAGCAAAGTTGTTTCAACATAATAATAAAACGCCAGTATTTACCATTCTTTGTGTTTTTCACCAATTTTTGTGGGAATGGTGGTGGTGGTCTAGGAACGGGGGTTACCTCTCAGGGTATCTCAGCTTCTTTCCCTGATTTTTCTACCAACTCACCACTAACTTCCACTACCTCATCATCTCTTCTCACCTCATATTCTATGCCAGACGGCATAGATGGATCAATGGTTTTCTTACCCCCTTAAATAGTGACTGCCATGCATTGTCCATCATTTTTTGGGTTTGGTACAATGTTGCTAGGAAGAGTACACGATTGATGTGAGTTTAGAGTAGAGGATAATTGGGCCATTCGCAACTCAAGATGTTTGATTGAGATTGCATGTGTGTCCACCTTTTGCCCAATATTAGCCAAATGACCTCTCAACTATTTGGCGTGCTCATCACTAGCATCAAGCCTACTCATCATCTTTTACAACATGCCCTCAAATCGTTCCATCTACCTCCACCATCAATAGGAGCACCTTCCTGATTTTCAGTTGCAACAAAGAGCCCAGTCTAATCGTTTCTGTTACCTTAGTTACCCTGGTTGAAATTCTTATCCCTGTTGTAGTTTCCATCTCGAACATAATGACCCTCTAGGTTGTATTTCTCATAGTTTCGACCTTGATTTCCTTGACCCTGGTGCTAATTCTCCTAATTGGAGCCTTGGGTGTTTGGTCAGAAACCCCCCAAAATGCTCATTCAATACATAAGAGTCTTTCTTATAGTAAATTTCATCTACTGGTGGTGGTGGTTTAGTCAAATAATTCACGGCATTCAGTTTTTCGGCACACCAGTAACATGTTTCAATACAAACCCAAGATTAGTCCTCATTTGAGACATATCTTCATGAATATCATCTGCCGCCGGGTTGTGTGTGGCTTGTACTGCAAAGGTGTTTCTCCTAGTGTTCGACTTCCTAGTGCTCCAAGCCTTGTTATTTCAGGAAATTTTCTCCCACTTTTCAGCAATCTCTGCATATGTGCACTCACTATAAGAACCACCCGTAATGGTATCAACTACTGCTTTATTGTTATCTTCTTTCCCCCTATAGTAGTACTCTTTCAACGATTCATCATCCATGAGGTGGTTTGGGACACTTCTCATAAATAAACTGAACCTATCCCAAGAGCTACTTACCGACTCCAAGGCAACTCCACAAAGTTGTTAAATCTATCCTTGTTGTTGATATTTTTAGATACCGGGTAATACCGTGCTAGGAACATATCCCTCAACTACTCCCACGTATAGATTGAATCATAGGGAACCTTAGTAAAACAAGTTTCAGCCACTCTCGTTAGTCAGAGAGGGAACAACCTTAATATGATCCATGTCCAAGTCTAGCCTCCCTACACAACTCTTACACACAGACCTGTGTTTGGCGATGTGAGCATGTGGATCCTCATATGGTAGCACCGAAAATAAACCTCCAGCGGTGAGCATCTGCATTAAGCTGCTAGTGACCCCAAATGGATGAGCTTATGGTAGGGGAGGTAGAACAAGAGTCCTATCTGAATCAGTGATGTTAATATTTCCCCTATAATATTATTGAGGGTGTGGAGCGGGAGGTTGCCTCTTCAGAGCACCATCACCAACATTTTCCATGATCACTTCGTTGTGAGCATTAACCGGTGGAGGAAGTCGACAGTTGATCCCATCACCAATTGTAGCAGGATTGTATGGATCGTTCCTTCTGCGGAGTGTAGGGTTCAGTTCTTGATCAGAAGTACTGGTTCTCCTCGACTACGTTTACTTAGAGTACACTAGAGCTAGACTCGAAAGACAGAAAAATAAAGAAAAAAAGTAAAATTAGGAAAGTATTGACTAAAATTCAGTAATTGCTCTTAATGTTAATCTAAAAGCCACTTTTCCGGCTGCGGCGAAAATTTGATACGCTCAAATTATACAACTCTAAAGAAGCATAAGGCGTCGTATCAAGTAAAGAACCCAATTATTAGGTTGGGGTCGATCTCACAAGGAAAATGTTTTAGACTTAACTTTAATTTATGATTAAGTCTACTTAGTCAAGTCCTTTCTAAAAATAGTTAATAAAAAAAGGTGTTTATGTGAAACAAAAGTTTTCAATTATTTCTAGTTAAACAAGTAGCAAGATTAAAACTTTGGTGTTTATCAAGTTATAAGAAAAACTAGGGTTTAAGTATTCCCCATAGGTTCATGACGTGGTAATCCTAGCTATAGCAATTCTTTCCTAGTGTCTTCGACGCAAAGTGATAAGTTAGGTATCTCTAATTCCTTGGTCTGACAACTAGATAATTTCACCCTGCACCTTGGTCTAGCTACATGTGTATAATTTACTTACCATTACATTTACTTCATATTAAGCATTAAATTCGACGTATTGCTTAGTGACTACTTTGCACCAATCAAAACTAGCCTTTTTTGATAGTGTCCACTAAATCTATGTTGATAATTATTTTCGTATTAACTTCCCCCTTTGGTTTGGCAAGTTGAAATAGGGCAAGTTCTAACATGTGCACTCATTAAAAAGACTTCTAAATGAAAGAATTATCAATACATGCAAAAATCTATTCTAAAAATATTATTTACTAGTTTTACCTTGTTAACAACCCATGGTTCCCACAACCTTAGTTATCGATCTAGTAACCCATGCCTAAGAATACACAATTCATGGTTGTTAAACAATAATTCATGTACCTACTTTGACAAGTTTGAAGAAAATCCACTTATAACACTTGAAATAGCAAAATTCACTTGTAAATTTATTCAGGAAATTTGATATAATTGCCGAAGTTGCAAAGTCAATTCCCAAAAACTAAAGTAAGAAAAATAATAGAAAGTCTAACCCCAAAAATGAGGTATTTTACCATATGTATTATAGAAAAGTCCTAAATTTAATGAGTTCAAAATAAGGAAAGTCTATCCCAAAATGCGTCTTCAATCGACATATCCAAAGACGGCCATCAATGGAATAATGAACCGTTGACTGCATCCGTCAATCCATACTTAACATCTTCCTCTAGACTCCCTATCCACCTTGTCCGTTATAATCGACGGTCCAACATTACGGTCCGTCGATGTACTTATTGTCTGTCGGTGCTTATTGTCATTTCATATTTAGCTTTTCTCCAGCACCGAGTACTGGGGAAGTCTCTGATCACATCGATGACTTCACATCATGGTCCTTTGATCATTCGACGGACCATCGATCCTTTTGTAGGTCCACACTTGGTCAGAATTCTCCCAGTTGCTTCCAGATGCTAGAACTTTTAATCGACGATCAACACTACGGTCCACCGATGAGACGACGGGCCGTCGAAGGCTTTAAGGGTCACTTCTTCACTGATTTCTGCAAAGTCTTCCACATTTTCATTTTGGACAACTTTCTTGTAAAACACAAATAAAAACACGTAAAAAATGCCCTAGACACACACTAACCTTTAGGAAACAGCATTGAAAGTACCGTGAAAGCACGGTACATCAGGGGCCTTACTTCGTAATTGTACTAGTGGACTTAATGGGGGTTCATGAGTAATGGTCTTGAATATGTTATAATGTTATGAACTCTCATGCAATCTTGTAAATATTATTACTTGACTATAGAGTTCTCCTAATTATTTGCTCAATTATGTTGATCTATATGTTGACTAGACTAGACTTGGCATTGTTGATCTTGTGATCTACATAGTCTTGACTTAAGAATATGTGATTACTTATTTGTATTCATTCTTGAATGTGCATAAGGTATTTCAAAAGTCCTTTTGCATGCTTTAATGAAATGTCCCCTTTTACCCTTTTTCCTCTAACATTTTAGGTTTCGGTTGTTGAAGGGTTCGTGATAACTTTTGAAGGAATGCTTGGAATCATTCTCTGAGTGTATGTATGTCCTATAGTCTGAGGATGATGCATTGTTGTTACTCTAGCTATGGTTCTTTTTATAGTCTAAAGATGATCATTTCATTCTACTTGTTTCAACATATTGTTGTAATCCAAAAGTGTCATTTATACATTGTGTAAGGGCTTGTACCCATATGGTTTGATTCTGTTTAGAGGGTTTAATATGATACATATATCTTAAGACTATATTATGTGTGTTTTCTATATATGTCATAAAGTAGAATATTATGTAATCTTCTTATACGACAAGTCTATGTATACTCGCTATGAATATTTTTTGTGTAAGCGAGAGGTCTAAGTTGTAAGATCCCAAAAATGACTTAGATGAAGCTAGAGTCTAACAGAACTCTCATGATGGACTAAGGTCCTAAAATGATTTATAATGTGGGTTTGAGGTAGTGTCTAAGAGTTTAGGTGCATTGGAAGCGAAACGTCAAGGGATGACTAAGTCACCTAGGTACCTCATATGTGGATTTATGTGTTTATGTGTGATTCATGAGGTTATAAGGTCCTTAAATGAGTTATTACGGTGTATGTAGGTATGTGTCAGGTTTCGTGATTTTTGGAGGTCAAACGTCCAAGAAGGTCCATGACGTTTGGAAGGTTTGCCTCGAAACGACCTTGTGTGTCTATGCATGTTTCATCGAGTTGTATGTGTTTTGTTTTGGACCAAATTGATTTGGTAAGACCTAAAATCGTATACGAACATATTTTGGTTGGAAAATTTTGGGCACGACTCCATGTAGGATCCACAAAGGGGCCCTGCAAAAGGACCCCAATGCTGCCAGGCAGTGTCAAACGACGACCCAAATGACGGCCACTACATGGACTGACAGTTCATTGACTTGGGGCATCGGTGGAGCCTGAAATCCTTCATGTAGAGGAGTTGCAGGAGAAACCAATGATACCCCATTGAAAGGGCAGGGTGAGACCACGGACAGTCGATGTCGGGCGTCGATGGTACTGTGACTTTCCTTCAAAGCTTTTCTGTTTTGACTTTTGGTGTTTTGGGAAATTCACCCCAAGTCTTATAAAATAGGAGGACGGTTATTTTGGTTGTTTGAGGGTATTTTACGAGTATATAAGTCATAAAAATCTTATTTAAACTCTAGCATATAAATCAAAACCCATTCTCTCCCAAAGTTTCTTCAAATACCTACATGAGAGCTCAAGGTAAAGATAGAGCTTGAAGATGGATCTTCAATGGTGTTTCTTCTACAATTATCATTGTATTATTCTAATAAGTTATGGGAGTTCTTCATCTAAGGATTGCTATCACCTAATAGCCAATTTGAAAGATGATTTTCAAATATTTCAAAAATATGAAAAAGTCTAATTTCTACTCTAGGTCTTCGCTTCTTAATTGAAAGCTTATCAAACATTAAATATGATATTATTGATTAATAATTGATGTTTTCCAATGAAATTCTCCATGAACCCTTGACCTTCACAAATCTCTAAATTTGACTAAAATATGGGTAATGAGATCATGCTTTGATATTGGTGAATTCATGTATAGATTGTTATGGGCTTTTGGTTCATGTATAGATTATAATTGATTGCTTTATAGGGTCCTTCATTTTTATCAATTGAGTATTGCATATTCTATGATCTATTGAATAATAAGCTTATTGAATTGATAATGACTTAAGACTTATGAATTCTAGTGTTTTTTCTATGGTATATTGATTAATGTGATAATTGTATCCAATTGATTAATTGATCTTAGATTGATAAATACATATTGAAATGACTTATATTCATTGAGTATAACGCTCTGTGTATTGAATTGATGGTCATGGCCATGGTTAAGGGCCTTCTGGTATTGAATTGGATGTAGCTTTGGATTGAAGAGGTGAAATTTAATGGGTGGTATGCTGACCTAATTCCCTTTATTTTATGTTAACTATACTTCAATTATGTTGTGATTTGTATGGTCCACCTAGGATGGCAGTGCAATGTGAATTGATGTGGTCTTGTTGGTGTTACTTTATGCAATAAGATGATCATGGCCTCTTCGGCACTACTTTAGGTATTATGATGATTTGTGTAGTTGATTTATGTGATGTATGAGCATATGTATCTATATCTGATGTAATGTGAAAGTGTGTGTTGTTTCTATGTATGTTAGGACATCATGTACACTATGACTACGTGATTATATGTGTAGTCTTAGGATTGATGTATGATTGTTCCTACTTGACTATATGAGTCTATTATGGTTAAATTGTTGATGATATGATACCTATTGGGGAAGGCACTAACAATCCGGCAGAGATACAAGCTGCTACATATGGATTGCAATGGTGTTTGGAGCACGGTTATAGGAATATCATCCTTGAGGTTGATTCAGAATTATTGAACAAGTGGTTATTATGTAGGGATCAACCTCCTTGGAAACTACAAAGGTTGGTATTAGAAAATACAAAAGCTTACTAACCAATGTAATTATTTTTCATGTGTGCATATTTATAGGGAAGCCAACTGTACATCAGACATATTATCAAAGAATAGTCACAATCAAAACATCATACAACATTATTATACTTACAATCAACTACCAGAAGAAGCAAAACGGAGTTATATCCCAGAGAAAATGGGAGTTCAAAACCTCAGAAAAAGGAAATTAAGAAGAATAAATATCCTACTTGATTGTTTTATACTAGATTGCTAACTATAACATATATTATGTCTTTTGTATGGTCTAATTAATGTGGCAGGTAGAAGGAGATCAGAAGTAGCAAGGGAACAACCAATAACAGAATTTTACCTATAACATATATTATGTCTATGTATGGAATAATTGTTGCTGCAGGTAGAAGGAAATCAATACTAGCAAGAAACAAGCAAAGTATTACATATACCAATTATTACACCAAATACAACAACAGGAAGGTGGAAATACAACAAAGTTGAAGAAAAGCTAAGTTGATGGATTAGCATAGACATTAGTCTGATATAGATTTTCTCTTTTCATTTAAGTTGTAAAGGAAGAGTCTCCTCATTTATGTTTTCTTAGAAAAAATGTATTAGGAGATGACTCCTCTTTAGATACTTAGTTTTCCTATAGATAGAATCTCAATGTATGATGTTGAGCTGACTAACCTTAGTAGCTATGTCAACTATATACCTACCAAATGATAGAAGGTAAGGTTTATGCCTTCTTCTTGTACTCTTTTGTTTCTATTAATGATAAGGCCTGGGGGTGTTGGTCAGCCCCTGACCCACCTCAAGGGTCGTTCAAACAAAAAAAATGATGATATGGTCTTATATAGGATGACTTCAAGGTGAATAGGGTTGTTTATAAGTGCTTTACAGAATGGCATGTAGTACATTTTAAAGTGAAGTATGTGGTGTCTTGTCTTGGTTGACTTGTGTCCATTACTTGATGCATGTATGAATGTGAATATGAAATGTCTTGACTTATGATGCTAAAGCCTCTTAGTCTTGTACGTATGAATTACATTAGAGCTTAAATAATGTTAAGAGGGTCCTTTATGTGAAACTTTGATCCTAGTGGTAAGGTTATGAATGTTGAAGTCGAAAGTCGTAATGGTATCCTTCAAGAAAAGGAATGATATTAAGGTTGATTGGATGGAAAGACATCATATCAATACTTAGGAATGTCATGATGAGCTATTTTTCTCCATTAGGGTTGGTTATGAACTTTATATGGAACCCCTTATATGAACCTTTAACGAAAAATTACTCTAGGAGATCAAATTCTACCACCGAGTGAGTATGGTAAGGGAAGTAGTTCTAGTTAAAGAATGACACTAGAATACAAAGCACGCCCTTCATATTCCTTAAGCATGTTCTTGCATGGGATATGTCCAAGTTCTACTATTGGCAAGTAGAACACCCTTATCGGAGTAGGTTAGAACTCCAGATTTGATGCTTTGCTACTATGGTCTATGTCGGTTATTGCCTATTCTCATCATATGGGATACCGACTAGCATTAGATAAGTTCTATAAATTTTAAATGGTGGTATGAGACACTATCTAGACATTGCACAATACGTTTTGTAGGTCTTAGTTAGAATCCCTATGTCATGTCCAAGACCATTACTTGAATGTCCTTTATGCGATGAATGTATCCTAAATGAATTAATGAATGTAATGACTTAAGTTAATAAAGAAAGTATGTTAATTGAATAAGTACTTACCTAGAGTAGTTAAGGGATGTCTAGTTAAAATGTTAAGAGGGTATGGGAAAGGTCACTTTGTATCTTACGTAGATAAGTCTTAATAATGACTCTAGGTAGGCAAGATGTCGATTATATAGACATGATCAAAACATAGGTAGTCTCAAGGATTATTTAGGTAATCCTGGAAAGGTCTATCATGGACATTATCTTCTTAATTTTACTTAAGTAAGTCTTCTGATAACCTTTGTAGCGGAGAATGTCATATTATAGGTATGATAATGTATTTTGTGAGAATGATTCTATCTTAATTAGTCTATAGGATCTCTTAAGTGTGTATGTAAGGGATAGTATAGGCCATCGCTTCACAACTCACTCAAGTGAGACTTCAGAATGATCTTTTGTAGGAGAATGTCATGTTCATGTATTAATGTGCTTTGTGTGTACCTCATTATAGGTGATCTGAAAGATCATTTAGTTGTTCCTAGAATTGGTGTATGGGTGGTGTCTCTTTGTCTTAATTAAGGATTCTTATGATTGCTTTTAGTGAGGGAATTATATGCTAAAAGGTGTGTGATGTGAAGATAATGAACTTCACTATAACAGTGAAGAAGTTCACTTTACATTGAAGTAACTTCACTGTAATGCTTTCCTAAAAATGTAACTAATTGCTTAAAATATTTCTTATGTGTTTCTAAGTTGTTAAATTTTGTTCTTATGATTATAGCGTGATATTTTAATCAAATTCATGAAAATCATGTTATTTACTAAATGTCCCTTTTTCATAAATTTTGCATGGCTTCCATACTTAGTATATCTTATATGCTAACCCCTTATTTTCTCCTTTTGAATAAAGTGTAGGGAATTGAAAGTCTTGATATTCCATGGAGGATGGATAGGTTTCTAATAGTTGAAGATGAAGTATTGGTGAGTCCTTATCGATTCGAGGACAATATACACACGTGTTTATTTACGTCTTAGTATTTAGTTTATGTCATGTATGGGCTTAGTCCCAAGTGTGTATACTCTAAAGTTTAGATGGTTTAAAGAGATGTTACAAAGGTATAATGTTTCAAATGAATGTATTTCGCTTGCGTATTGATTATAAAAAGAGTTCTTCGTGTGTGAAGAAAGTTTTAAATTCTTATTCATTTTCGTATCTTTATTATTCAATGAATGATACGAGTTGATTAGATGAGACTTCTTGAAGTCTCATTTGCCGCATGGCTACATAAAAACGCTCTAACTTCTAGGGTCTACTTGTGAGTCGTCAACTTTTGTATCATAGCTTCATGTTTGGGAGTGTCTTAATTGTCTAAAAACCACATCTAGTTGTGAAGTGCACCACATTAAGAATACGAGGCTATTGGGTGCCAGGAAATGTTTCACTTCTTCATTAATCTAATCGTGCCTATGATCTTTGTATAAGGGAGAGAAAAGATGAGATGTGACTTGTTGTATGAGGTGTGAAAGATAGTGTTGATTACCTTAGGTTGGGTTTAGTTATCTTGAAGGGTAGTATAGTTTGAAAAAAAATGGTAAGATATATTTTTAGGAAGGCGAAGTTGTGGTTGTTGAGATCGTTTGAAGTTGTTTATGACCCAACCATAGAAGGGAAGGTGATGAGATTTGGAAGAGTAAATGTATTTTCTCCTTGTAAGGGGAATATAGTTGTTAGATGGTTAAACCTTTTGTGGTATTTAGTCTTCATAAGGTAGAGTTTGGGTGAGAAAGTGTTAGTAAGGTTTATGGTGCCTTGAGGGAGTTCCTTGTGATAGATGTTATGTTGACCTTAGAATGGGTTTCTCCTAAGTAGTGGAGTATGATGAAAGGTATGGTTGTTGGGACTGAGGTTCCCTAACCTTTCTTTCTGTGTTAGTAACTTCATTAAGTAAGAGTCTTTTCTACAAGGTGAGTTCCAAATATTCTCCTTATGATATGCATGTTTTGGTTGAAGTTTTGTTGAATGAGAAAATAAGTTTTCATGCATTATATCTTCCTTGTGGTTCATGTGAATCTAGTGTAGGTTGCTAATTGCTTCATGAAGATTAATAGTGAGCATGTATAAATTGTTTTATAAGATTGAGTTTTTGAGAATTTATAAATTGCATTGTTAGATTGTGAAGCATGTTCACTGTAAAGACTGCCTGTTCACTGTGGAAATTTTGGAAAAATGACTAATTCATTGTTTGCTCAAAAATTGTATTAATGTTGTTAGAATTGATGTAGATGAGCATGATATTTAATATAAAAATGAGTTTTTTTGCTATTTGGAATGAAGCGTGTTGAGTAATAGAATGTTTTCAAGTTTCTTATTGTGTTGTGATTCTCTAGGTTATGTGAAATTGATGGTCTCCTAGATGTTTGTTTTGTATGAGATGTTATATGGTATGGTCATGAGTTGATAATTGAGTCTCTATACTTTAAAGTGTTCGGAGAGTGGCAGGCGTCATTCGAGGACGAATTTGTCCAGTGGGGGAGAATGTAAGATCCCAAAAATGACTTAGGTTAATCTAGATCCCAACATATTGTCATGATGGTTTAAGGTCCTATAATGGATTATAATGTGGGTTTAAGGTAGTGTCTAAGAGTTTAGGTGCATTTAAAGTCAAACGTCAAGGGACGACTAAGTCACCTCGGTGCCTTATATGTGGATTTATGTTTTTATGTGTGATTCACAATGTTGTAAAGTCCTAAATAATTTATTATGGTGTATGTAGGCAGTGTGTCATGTTTCGTGATGTTTAGAGGTCAAACGTCCAAGAACGTGCATGACGTTCGAAAGGTTTGCCTTGAAACGCCTTGTGTGTCTATGCATGATTTGTCGTGTTTTATGTGTTTGTTTTTTGATGAAATTGACGTGGTAGGACCTAAACTCTTATATAAACATATTTGGGTTTGAAACATCCAGGCATGACTCCGTGTAAGATCCACAAGGGGCCCTAAAGGAGGACCCGAACTTATAGTTCAACACAACTACGTAGTGTTAAACGACGACCCAAAAGACCGCTTGTCAATGGAAGGATGGCTCATAGACTTGGGGCGTCAATGGAGCCTTAAAGTGTGCAGGTTGAGGAGTTGCAGGAGCAACCAACGAGACCTCATTGACGGGGCGTGGGTGAGACCACAGACCATCGATGCCGGGCGTCGATGGTGCTCTGACTTCCTGCCATCTTTTCTGTTAAGATTTGGGGGTTTTGGAAAATTCACCTCAAGTCATATAAAATAGGAGGACGGTTATTTTGGGTGTTTAAAGGTATTTTAATAGTATATAGGTCATAAAACTTCTTTAAACACAGTATGTAAATCAAAATCCATTCCCTCCCTCCCAAGTTTCTTCAAAAACCTCCATGAGATCTCAAGTTGAAGATAATAAA